>CATIUR010000006.1:31057500-31222500 GCA_949592205.1 Helichrysum umbraculigerum
AAAGAAACAAAAGCCCAATACAAAACGTAAGCTAAAAGTCCGAAATAAGGTCCGAAAAATAGTAAAATGCCATTTTCGACCCCTAGATGGCCCCGAATGGCCAAAAACTGACTAGGCTATAATATAGCTTTGATCATTGGGCCGTTTTCGAGTGACTATGCGAATTTCAACTCATTCTGAATTAGTGAAATTCGTCACTAAACCGTGACCTTGAAAATGCTTGTGCATTTTCAAAATTTGCAAAATCCTTCGAAATTTTCATGCAAACGCGATCCGGAATGAGAGGGCTGGATCGCGTTCACCTTTAGAAAACATTCTGTCACCGAAATCAACATGCTAACGCGATCCGGATAATCATGCTATGATCGCGTTCCTAAGAAATTTTCAGACTTGCAACTTTAGTTGCAAAAATACGAAATTTAAACGCGAATATCTCTCATACCGTAAAGAATTAAGGTCTGAAATTTTGCAGGCACTTTCATATGATCAAAATGAAACTTTCCCTTTTTACACTTTTTCAATTTACACGTTTTACGAGAAAACGGACGTACGACTCATTTTTGACCATTTTAGCTCATTTTGGTGACACGCCATATTCCAATTGGATTACTTTCTAATTTCAACCCTTTGCCAACATGTTTATACATATATTTGTGACGTGTGGGCACTTTCATCACCCTCATATACTTGTTCTATCATGTTTTAACTAGTCGACCCGTTTAAAGGTCCAAATGGGCACTTTTATCAAATTTAACCGAAATGACTACACTAGCTCTTTCAATGCACTTTGCTATTATATTTATGACATAAAGTCACTTTAACATTCGTTATACTCGAATCACCACTCATTTTAACCATTTAACCAATAAGTAACCCATTTGGGCACTTTTACAACCCATTTGGGTTTCCGCCCACATGATCACTATTATAACAACCAATTTACATTTCTTTGACTATTCTTAGTCAAACAACTTCATTTTTACTATTGGTGTCACATTATAGCTTTGAAACACCAGCTTTCACATTAAAGTCATCATGTTTAAACCAATTACAACAATTCTTCTATAATGACTTTTCCAAAACTTGTCAACACATATAAAGACTCGTTGACCACTTTGACTTTCTACTTTACCACTTTTAATACCTAGATCATAATTCAACCACAATCATGATCAAGGCAAAACACATAAACATATAGCCACATTTATCACTTTGTAACTTAGTCATTTCAACAATATGACTCCAAAACCATTGATTGTGATATACCAATATCTCATCAATTTCACTATAAGGAGTCCCATTGATTCAATTTATCATGTAGCAATTTACTTTCTAGCAATGATTCATAACTACTCCTTGCATTTATCAAATCATAATTACACAATGATTTATAATTTATTTTCACATTGTAGACACACTTAAATCCAATTAATACAACTGTTACACTTTATTCAACAAGGTGTCTACAAAATCCATTTCTAGTTCATTATGAACTACTCATGATGCTAAACATCTCAACTAATATTCCTAGCATCACATTAACAAGTAATAATCACCAATGACTCATAACCGGGGAATCATATCAGTCTGACTCAATCACTTTACTACTAATCATCATTGTAAAGCAAGCAATTCCAATTAAGGTAAATCCAAGTAAGCTTATCGAGAATTACCTGATATAGCCGAATTGCCTAGAGTACCAGTCAGTACTTATGTGTTACTGTCTCTGTATTCAAAACAACAATCTCACAAGTTGTTAAGTGTTAGTAAATATCACACTAACTAATTCTCATACCACAACTAATCCCACACTCATTGGAATGTTTGACTTGACACGTATCAAAGTTTGGGATTGAACATTTTACAATGTACAATTCACCCAAACTTATGCTCTGATACCAACTTATAACACCCCTCATTTACTTTCTTATTATTTAATACATCGGAAGCGTCAGTCCAAATTTCAACATTTTAACTTATAATATTAACATCTTTAAAATCTGATAATTCAAAAACAGATTCAAACTAGTCTTATGAATTACAATCAAAATACATTAAACTGGGTGTTATATAAAATTAAATGACAACACTGATTTATACAAATCAGATATCAGAGTAAAGCTTTGTCACCAAACATTCCATCCAGTCCGACTTCTTGCCCAACTACTATCCAATCTATAACCTGCAAGAAGGGTTAATGTGGGGGATTAGCTCAACGCTAAGTGAGTGAATAATAAACAACAGCCCAACTTAGCATAACAACTCTGTTTACATCAAAGCATCGTAAATACACAATATCATAGAGTATCTAGAGTTCTTAGGGAAACCTTCAGCTAAGAACATACAGTTCTATTTCAATGAGATAACATCTCAATACAATAACATGTCAATGAGGATCGGTGGCTCTGGAGATATCATAATACCCCGGGATTCTCCAAGAACACTTACCGTCAATCTGTAAGGCCAATACAGAATAGACCGATAGTTTGGTACTAATCTCATACGACCTAATTTCCTATTAACGAGAAGTACAAGGAAATTCCTGTCGTATTACAATAGTAACCAAACCCCACTATCGTGTTGACCTCAATACTGATGCCCGAAGGCCAAATATAGCATGTGATCACATATTCAATTAGGTCAACATATCAGACTAAACAGTCTATCAACAGTATTATTACTAACAACCATAATCATCATGGCAATAATAAAACAGTAATAATACGTTACCCGTTGTAACCAAACCTGTTACAACTAAATCACACCGAGGTTATAAATCCACTCACCGAATACCCCAGTTGTCCACTCAGTAGTCTAATGTCACTGAGTCTTCTGTTTATCTGGAATTACAATTAAACAAAATGAGTTAGTAACTCATTCATAGTAATCAACTCATGTTAATATCACATCACATGGTTCATAATCCAAATCTCAATGAGTTATTACTTGAATCATTATATTATATCAATATCTCTGTTTCAAACTCATTATCAATGTTTAACACACTTAGTAACTATAATCTTCATAGTTTACCAATCACGATCATTTATCAAGTTATGATCACAATATCACTTTAATCACTTTACTTATCACCAAGTGGTATGATTAAACCATTACAAGATCATTAACTTCAAAAATCGTTAATCACAATCATCTTTAATCAATCATAATATGATCATTAGCAACACTTATCCACTTATGTACTAATAACACAAGCTTAAAAGCTTTGAGCATAGCATAATCAACTAAACCCTTAAACTTTATTAATGATCATACTTCAACTTCATCATTTCTAGGTTAAAGCTTAACTATAATCACGATTACATTATCAACTAACCATTATAACATGATTACAAGCTTTAATTCATGAATAATCAACTAAACCATAACTTAATTCATGATCATCATTCATTTATATCATTTCTAAGTTAGGTTTTCAATTACAAATCATGAATTAGGCATCAACTAACAATTATTTCATCATTACAAGCTTCAATTTAACATTACTCATCCTAATTCAATCAAATACCCAAAAACCCAATTTCTAGGGTTTATGAAATTCAAAGATTAATACTTACAAAGTGTTTATAAGGATGAGAGGATGATCAAATCACGTTATTGCAACTTGAATCAAAGTTTTAAGGCTTCAATTTCAACTCACAGCTTGTTTTCAAGATTACAAGTAGTCCTGTGGTGTATACGTACGGCCAGAGTGATATATCAAGAAGGACATGAATTGATTTTTGCAAAAGATTGATGATTATGGTTTAAGTTTAGGGTTTCAATCTTTCTCTAGCTCTCAATCGATGATACTGGAATTTTGGTGAAGTTTAGTACGTATTACACACATATATTAGAAATATGTGTACTAGTTTTGTCCCCCGTACTTATCATTGTCTGGAACTTAAAAACCATTTGCGGGGGAAACATTATTTTATTTTACCGTCAACTAGGTTAATTTAAAACAATTAACAATTTACTAGTCACAATAAAGTATGTGACTTTTTAACCAATTATTTTCAAATAATAATACCGAACTATTTTCTGACACACGAATTAAATATTAAAAGTCAGAAAATATTAAAATACAACTAGACCCGAGGAGTGGATGTTACATTTGCTGGTTCTGATTTCCAGACCATTTCCTCTTGTTGTTGTTCCCAAAAGATGAGACAGGTGTTTCTTGGCTCTCTTGCATAGCCAAGAGTTCATGGGCCAATCGGATTGCTCCCTGAATATTGGTTTTGTTGGAAGAGGCGACGTTCCCCCAGACAGGTTCCGGAAGACCGCGGATGTACCTCTTGACCTTGTCAGTCTCAGTGCTTACTAAGGCTGGGCGAAGGGTTGCAAGTTGTTGGAACCTGGTAGTATATCTAACAATGTCGGTTCCTTGAACCTTGAGATGCAAGAACTCCTCATCTAGGTTTTGGAGTTCTTCAGTTGGGCAATACTCATCCGTGAGCATTTTCTTCAGATCCTCCCATGGGAGTAAATAGGCGGTGTCGATACCCACAGACTGGGCATACGAGTTCCACCAGGTGAGGGCACAGTCAGCAAGGGTGCATGTGGAAAACTGAACTCTATCCCCTTCCGCACATTTACTGATGCGGAAGACGGACTCCATCTTCTCGAACCATCTGATTAGGACGATGGCTCCTTCAGTTCCTTTAAAGTTCAAGGGTTTGCAGTTCTGGAAGTCCTTTTAGGAACAAGGCTTGGCAGTAGGAGTGGTATCAACAGTATCACTATTCCTTCTTGAGGTCTCTGACGACTGTCGTGCCAAGGCTTCAGTTACAGCCTGAGAAATGAGAGATGCCATCTGGGCATCGGTGTAAGTCCTTGACTTTGGCGGCATGATTTTCTGAGAACAGAAGGAATATGTTCGTGAGATATTGTTTATAAATGATGATTATCATAGATGTACATACATAAATGCGGTAATATACAACATCATAATATGTCAATCAACATTATAGAACAATCGAGGGGTATTGAATAACAATCTCTACTGACTAGCAACTGCGTGCTAACTAGCCTGATTATTTGAATTGTTGTGAGTTGGATAGGGTCTAGCTCGAAGTGACTCGGTGGTCCTCCTAGCTACCTATGAGTTTCGTGATCCCAAGAGATGTTGTCGAGAGTGGGATGAAGTAGAAGAGGTTTCGGTGGGTGTGTTTGCCATCTCTATGACAAAGTGTTTGGAAATGTGAGTGCCTATATATATATATATATATATATATATATATATATATATATATATATATATATATATATATATATATATAATATAATAGACTAGCGTACAGTGCTTGAGCGATGACTATGTATGTATATATACATATATCACATAATAGTCTTATGAGTGTCTAGCACAAACATTTATGAGTCCCGGTTTCTCTCGTGGTCAGAGTCAACTAATGTATTCCTATTCCAGCATAACCATTTCAAGCATTACATCATCTTTATTTAATTGTACATAGTTGATCAGGCTATGTTAAATTATACTTGTATGATGTAACTCTTGAACCAATCATACTTAACAGAAAATACTGCATAACGGTCATAGTCTAGGCCAACTAATGCAACCTAGTTCACTATAACCTTAGGCTCTGATACCAATCTGTCGCACCCCCTAATTCGGGTTGCGGAAGCGAATTGGGTCAGGGCGCGACTAATCAATATTCAAGTACATAAGATATATAATGAACGACTCTATATGCCTCGTTTACAAAATACATTGATATAACATAAGAGTTTACAAACTGTTTACATTATATTGAGTTCACATGATTACACTGAGAGATTCTAGTACATTTCCAATTACACAAAATATAAATATGCAAGGAAATCTCTTGATGTTTAATGATTGCATGCGACTCAAGCTAAAGTATCATGATGGCCAGTCCAACCTACTGATGGGTACCTGAGATAACATGCTAAAAGGTCAGCTAAAAGCTGGTGAGCTCACAGGTGTATATGAATAAATGATATTGATGAACCACAAGATTTATATAATTATTTGTAATCAAACAAATAATGAATGTACATGCAGCCATGAGTCCATAGTTTGAGCTTAACTCAGGGGGTCAGGATCCACATTCAAGGACCTGATCGAGGTGCCTCCCTATGAGTGCCTAATCAACACTCATACTGAACAAATGATAATGCGTCCGTTTGACAGGTTAGTGCTTGCTAACCCGGACGGGGATTGTCAATCCCATATGGTACCATACAATAACATTCACGCTAAATCATATTAACAAACTATGTGATGGAGGACTTTAAATTGATTAGATGAAATTAACTCATGTAGCATATAGCGATGTTTTGATACTTGTGTTCACATGTAAAACAAAACGAGCATGTATCTCACCCCTAGGTAAAATCATTTAAAAAGGGGCTATGAGACTCACCTGGGTCTGGTGTGTTGCTAACAAGCAAGTATGATGTTGCACAAGGTGATGTTGTCCGAAGACTGTAACCTGCCGGGCGTTCAAAACGCGCAAGGTTATAAGTATATGTAGACGTCTCAAAAGATCGTCCATGCTAGTTGTTCATCCAACTAGTAATGTCCAAATGATTTGGTTGTTAGTTGATTAGTTTGAGTTTTGAAAACTTGTACGACCCGTTGGTGAGTTTTGTAATAATGATTATTAAAAGCATTATTATTATGTTGGTCTCGTTGTATACTTACATAAGTATATGTGTCATATGTTTCCGAGTTATTCCAAATATTGTATTGATGTTGAATCAAGTATATTGTGATATTGTCTTGTTTGAAAAGTTGTTTACGCGAAGTTAGTGTTGAACACTATTCAGGAGACAATAAGGATTGTCGGGAATTACTATTCATGAGACAATAGCGATTATCGGGCGGTTTCAAGTATGAAAGTGTTAGTTTTTGCGACAATGATGCTACGACAATCGAGTTTTATACGACAATAGTGATGCGACAATAGGGTTTCGGTTACTGTTCATGCGACAATCATGATTCCGACAATAGTGATGCGACAATGGATTCTCGGAACACTGTTCATGCGACAATGGTATTGTCGCAGGTCTGAGATTTCCCGTTTTTGTTTAAGTGTTCGTTTTTGTTGACTAGGTCAAACGTGTTCGGTTTGACCCGAAACTTTTAGGGAAGTCTAAAATATGTTAAATAAACTTTAGAAAGTTGTCGTTACATTTTATGGTTGACCCGAAGTGTCGGTTTTGTAAAATGACTAAAACAGTCCCTAAGTTTAATAGTTCCAGATTTTTACTCGGTTTTGACTCGTGATTTCACCCGTTTCTAGTCCGATTCAAGCCTAACCAAAAATCACACATGTCCTCATATATGTCTAGTTCATTTATGCTCTTTATGGTATTTTTATATGTTCATTTACTATTTTTAACAAAAATGGAAATGAACAGTGGTCGGATTAGTTCGAAGAACAGCTACAGCCCAAAGATTGAGCTCTACACAAAAATACGTAGATTTATGGAAATGGTCAAAGGAGGACTTTTTGTATAGCTCTTCCATACGAAAATTTTGGTATGTGTTTAGTTGTCTAATTCTTCCTAGAACTCAAGATATGGACGTTTTTGTGTGACGTATTTTCTGGGACAGAATCTGCCTTCATACTTAGGTGTTCGAAAAACGTTTTTCATTATTATTTTTGGACATTAACAAGTTCTATGAACAATATAACATCTATATAAACATAATAAAAGTATTTTACGAAAGTGTCGGGATTCTTACAATGAGTGTTTGAAGAATCCGAAAAGATAGGAACGTTGCTCTCGTCGTGGTGATCGTCTTTGCTCCAATCGGTTTGATGATCCAAGATGGTTTGATGGTGGATAATGATTGTGGTGATGGAGCCGTGGGGTGGAGGAAGAAAGAAAGAAAAGAGTGTGTGTTTTCTAGTGAGAGAGTAGTGATATAAATGAAAATGGAAATGGAAGAAATCATAAGGGTGTGTTGAGGTTTAAGAGTCAAGAACATGATCCCCTTTTTTGGGATCATGTTGGCTGATTTTTGGCTAGTCAAAAAGTGGTGCCAAGATTGTTAAATCTTGTCTCCAATGGTTAGTATTCTATCTGTGTTCGTTTACCCGATCGTTTAAACGTTCGTTTGTAATTTATACGTAATACATACGTATTTTAAATGTCATTCGAATTTCGATATTTTTAAATTGAAGTATTACTCACAATACTTAGAAAACATTTATAAAAATGTTTGGTTATGGTGTCGGTATTGTTTACGAATTCGTTTTTCAATTGTTTAGTCGCGTGGCGTTTAAATTATACGTTTTTGTTAACGATTTGAAGTACGATGTCTTAAATAAATGATTTTCATCCAAAATAATATATTTTAATTTATAAAATATATTTTGATGTTAATTCGGTTGTAGGGCGCGTTTTGCGCGTTTTCGGTCGCTTCTGAGCATTTTATACGCTACGAAATACTTTAGTGATATCATCGAAATAATATTTGAAAACAATAGCGTTATTAAATAATTTCATATTATTTAATAAAATGTGTTCACCAACGTCCGTATGAAAATGTATCGAAATTTGGCCGATATAATAATGCACGATTAAACTTAATCGTGTACGTGTATATATATCTCAAATATATATATATATATATATATATATAATGATACATACAATTAGCCTAATATAGAACTAATTACACGTATTACAGCATGATTAGGACCTAATAACTAGTCCTAATTTGTCGGGTGTCACAAAATGCTTGTAAAATTCCAGACCCAACAACACAGTCCCAGGCCCAAAGTATGATTAAGAATACAATGTCGATTATACAAATTCAAATACTACATGCATAGGGTTTCACAGTCCTAGGCCCACTAAACCATTTGTATTTATATTAATATATTAATTAATATAAATTTAACCCATATATCCTTGCTGTAAATTTATTTTGTTAGGATGCTTTTTGTTAGGATGCTTTTAACTACGGGTTACATACGAATTTGCTGCGTACGGGTCAATTGAGGCCCATGGCCTAAATAAATTTCCAGGCCCAATAACAGATAACATATTTTTTTGACACTTACAAAAATTATTAACATTTGACACTTAACAACTGTAATATACATATTTTTTTTTATCTCTATAATATTAAAATAAATTTTGTTAATAATGTTTTTATAAAGTAAAGGGTTAATATCGTAGATCTTCAACCAATTTTCCCTTTTTTATCAAGTTAGGGTATGAACCCAAATTATTACTCAAATAGGTAACAAACTTTTAAAAAAAATCGAGTTAGGGAATATATTATTGGATAACCGGAGCAACTGGTCTTTTGATTTTTTAGCTGGTTTTTCAAATTTTAAAATACCACTTCATAAATAAACCGCCACGTGTAAGTTTTTATTTGACACCTCATCATTTTTAACTTAAACCGGTCAAAAAAAAAGTTGGTTTTCTAAATCAACACAAAATATGAAAGTTTGTTACCTACCAGAGTAGTATATTGTGTTCGTACCCTAACTCGGTAAAAAAATGTAAAGTTTGTTACCTATTTGTGCCATTAACCCAAAAGTAAACTTTTTATTAATCCATCAAATTATCTTATTTTTTAAATAGATTTTGATTAATACAACAAATAGATAGTTGGATATATATAAGTAACATAAACTAACATATAATATATATTTTATTTTTAATTTATTATCTACATACTTATTAATTGAAGCTTTTGGATTTGTTACGTATGTGACATCAAATTCTTTGTAGCTTTTAATTAGAAGCTCAAGTTTATTTTTAATAATATTTATATACTAAACACTTACCTACTTTCAAAAAGAATTGGATTAATTAATTATTAAGTTAAGTATATAATAATAATAATAATAATAATACACCGACCATTGTACACTACAAATCATAATGGTATAAATTAGATATTTGTACAAAGGCATTAACTTTTAATGGGCAAAATTATACGGAGGAATACTTTTGACTTTTGGTTAGATTCATCACAAACCTCGGTTCTCATCTATACCGTTAGGCCTGTTGATGGTGTAGCGGGCTTCCAGGCCCAATAACAGATAACAATTTTTATACAGGTCAATTTTTATATGAGTATTAATACGAGTATTAATTATTTAATACGCTTTCATTTTTATAATATATACTCTATAAATATTATTAATATTAATATACAATTTCACAAGATACTAATTCCCCATGATGCTAATTAGTTTCACAGGCCCAAATTGCATATTGTAGCACATGCTAAGTGAAATTTGCAGGCCCATATATAATAATTCTAGGCCCAAATTGCAGGCCCATTCATAATAATTCCAGGTATAAAAAATTGCCATTTTCACATGATACTAATTCGACATTTTCCAAGTTTTAAAAAATGCAGGCCCATATATAATAATTCCAGACCCAAATTCAAATTTCTTAGCTGATGTGACTCAAAAAGTCACATTTTTAAGGGCAATATTCCGCACTTTTTGGATGTATCTTTAGTGAAAACATTCCAAAATGATCATTATTTACTAAAATTCACTAAAGTGGTCTAAATATAGGCGTTGCTGCAAAAATCACCTAAAACGTCCAAATAACAAGCAAATCAGGACGAATAAACGTGCACAAAATCATCCGGCTTTATTTACCTTATGTAGATCACATTCTAACTTCATCATATGATAAAACAGGTAAAATCGAGACGGGAAAATCAAGAATCATGCAAATCGGATAAAGAACGGAGAAGACTGAGCAGTATCAGACCCTATAAAGTCATTTCGGCTATGCTTGAGCTATACACATCCAATTTCAGTGAAGTTGGCATCATTAGAAGCGTAACGGAATTACGAAACCACAGGTGAAAGAATCAGGTCAAACGGACGCATAACGAAGGAGATACGCGCGTTTTAAGCAACGAACGAAATCAGACAGACACCGTATAGGGCCTTGGAAACCGTATACGGCCTACCTAAGACCATATACGGCCTACGTAACACCGTATACGGCCCTACCAGGGCCGTATACGGCCCCCTGTACCCCGTATCGTGCATCGTTTGCTTGTACGTGCTGTTTCGCGAGTTGTACGGCTGATTTTTGAGCTTTGCCTATAAATAGGGGATCACCCCTCCTCATTTTACACACCTTAACACATTCACACACTTTCACATTTCTCTCATTTTTATTTCTTTCATTTTCTCTCACTTTCTCTCTCTAACTTTCTCTCTCTAGCACTACTCTTAGGATTTAGAGGAGAAAGGAAAGGTTAGGGTTGAGCTTACGGTTCGAGTCTAGAGGAAGTTTTAGCTTGGTAATCTTGTTGTAACGAGCTTTTCAAGTTCAGACTATTTGTAATCCTCAGTATTACGCTGCTGTATTTCCGGTGATATCTAAACTTTACTTACTGTTATAATGCTTGTGCTTTATGTTATTTCAGTTTGTATTCTGCATATTGCCATGTTTATAGAGTAGTTTAATATTGTGATTGTTGAAATGTAGATATTAGGAGTAGGGATGATGTTAAATTAATGTTTCATTTATACGATTGGAAATTGTTATGCTGTGTATCCGGTTAAACTTATCCTGAATATAGATCTAGTCTCTCATCACCCTTTCCAGACTTTCACGTGACTGTTGCCCTAGGATAGGATCTGATCAACCCTAATACTATGAATATACAGTTATCTCCAGTTACAGTATGAAACTATGAACTTTCCTTTAAAAGGCACGGTACTTCGTATAGCGTTGGAAACACCTCGTGTGGAGTACAAATACGTGGAAGCTAAGGAAATGCCATGGATTGTTTCATCGTGAATTACCTAGAAGTAATCCTTCTAGAACTGTGGTCTAGGAATCAAAGCTGTGGAAATGCTTGTTGCACTGTACACCGTTAGTACACCTAAGATCTGGAACACTGTGGAAATGCTTAAATGCCCAGTACACCGTCAGTACATCTAGGGTTTGGAACACTGTGGAAATGCCTAATTGCCCTGTACACCATGATTATTCCTAGGGATGAACGCCTGACTGTAAAGAAGGGTCTATATTTATGATGGTTAAGTATGTGCTTCAATAGAAACAATACAGGGTAGTGTCAATCATATACCTAGACATGCAAAACCCTAATCACACCAATAGTTTAACATACACAGGATACAATCAGTATTTACTATAATAAAAGTAAATAGACGATTAGGTGTTAAGAAAGGTCAGTAAATACAATTGCGGTCTGTTGCCTTATGCCTATTCCCTAGAACATTTAGGGTGACTTTGTCTTAGTTAAGCAAAGGCTCAGGAGGGTTTGAAAACAGCCTGATCTGATCAGAATCATGATAACCTAGGATTCCAGTGACATATGTTTCTAGGGTTTCACCTGAACGTAGGGTCCTAGTGTTTACACCGAAAGTATGTCTACTCTTTATCTGGTAAATCTCCAATCAATTTTATAATGAACATCATCCCGAAACCCTAATTATCCAAGTTTCAGCAATCACATCTCTACCTGTCTGCTTAAACCCTAATTTCATTTCTCGTTATTTACTTTTCTGCATTTAGGATAATTAGAAAACCAAATCAATCCAAAATCTATCTACCTACCCCCATCCTAATTGCGACCATAATCTTTGGTGACCCGCTTTATTTCAATTCGCTCCGATTTAAGAACGACCTCGAGTTATACTTACTGCTTGCTCCCAAGGTAGGTAGTACTTATAGTTTGAGCCCCAGCTCATATAAATTTAAAACTCACTGTCCGCCGCTTCTGTTGCTGTTGGAACAACGACCGGAGTCAAATCCGACCGACCGATAGGAGTCGCGACAAGTTTTTGGCGCCGCTGCCGGGGATCGTAGAGCGTTACGATTTTAAGCCGCCTTAGATATTCTAGCTTTTAGGAGATCCTTTCCAATTAGGTTTTCTCAAACTTAGTTGGTAGTTATTTGCTTTTCTTAGAATAATTTAGATAGTTTAATTAAAAATGAAAAATACAAAAACATCTTTCTATGATTCATTTCCGTCTAGCCCCATTTCTCCACTCGCCCTCAAGACGCCCGAAGAAATGATGGCCATGGATGACGCTGAGTTCTTCGCCTGCTTAGAACAAGAGTTGGAATCTGACATCTACTCTCCATCTTTATCCTCTTCCGAAGTTATCTCCGCTAATTCAGACGATGAATCTAGAACTTTAGGGCAATTCTTAGATCTTAACTTAGGAACCCATGATTCTCATCAGAAGATCTCAACTTCTGCATCTAGCATTCTAATCTATCAGGTTATACCTGCTCCTGAGATTTCATATTCCTTAGAAAACTTCTTTCAATTCCCTACCTCATCTGGTTTTGTAGAGAGTAACTCTGAACATCTTCAACCCTTTCGTTTTCCACCCATTGAAGAACGTCTTCCACCATGTGACGAAGAAGTTTACGAATACCCTCCAAAATCACCAATCTTTTTGAACCTCGTACCCGAACCTGAGTACACCATCTATCGTGTTGTTGATAGGACTCTACCAATCAAACCTGAAGAAAATATCCGCTACGTAGGTAACTCTTTTGATCCTGATAGGAGATTGGATGTTTGTCGGGCATTTGCTAGACAACTCAAAACGTCTGACTTTCCTTTTTCGGTTGAACAAAGAGAAGTCGCTCGTAGGATAAAGAAACAGGTTGGTATTCTCCACCATCTTCCAAATCAAAAGGAGGAAGGTATCTTCACACATTATCGAGAGCAAGAACTAAAGCTTAAATCAGAAATAGACCTACTAATGGACCTATTCGCCTGCACCGATTATCAACCGGTTTCCCAAACCCTAATTAATCGTTATGTTGCGGCTATGATTTATGAGCTTGAGTTCTGGATCAGCAAAGATCCCGCTATATCTCTAGTCATTTCTGATAAAATTCCATTTTTCGTTGACCCCGCTACTTACATGATTAACAAGTTGTTAGAAATATTCCCTGGAGCCACTGACGATAACATGGAAGCTGCTTTCTTTGCTGGAAGGAAGGATATTAACGTCTCACTCACTTTGTTATTTGCTCAGTCAAAATTTCCTTTCAATGTTTCACAAACATCTTTAATCGAAGAAATCACGGAGTCAGTTCACACTACCACCGGAGATCCCGATTCGAGAAAAGAATGGAAATTTCAACAACCCCTAGGAATGCTTCTTCATGACTTGAACCATATAGAAGACGGATCACGAAATGGAATTTCAAACCCTAAGAAAGTTAGAAAGGAATTTAACAAATTTATTGACAATCTTCTGGATTTAGGCAAAAAGGAACGTATGTTTCTCACTGAGCACGAACGATTCTCATTACATCCCGCAGACCTAGTTGATTCTGTCATTAAGATTCTCACTTGTGACTTTATTCCTCGCTACACTTTCCCTCAACCAAGAGCACCAAATTCACTTAAACAATTGCTCTTGGGCAATATTCAATAAATTTGTCCAAAAGTCGAGCTACCGACTTTAACCAAGCGCTTTTTGGGAGGCAACCCAAACTTTAGTTAATTTAGTTTTATTTTAAGTATTCAGGCTAAGTAATATTAGTAGTTTATTTTTAAATTTAAAAGCTTACATTTAAAAACACAAGAAAACGTTCTATAAAAATTCAAATTCGCGCGACACGGTAACGAATTTCAGACATTTTCAGAAAGTTCGAAAAAGTTTATTTTTAAATTTTGAAAAATTAATTTTGAATTTGTCTTGAATTTTAAAGAACACAAAAAGACTGTCTTGTTTTAAATAAAAACGTATACGATTTCGCATACGATTCGCAATATCTTTTCAGACTGCGCGTAAAGATTCAGAAAATTACGAACATACTTTTTAAAATTGTTTTATTAAAAATTTTTTAACTTTGAAATTTTACTTGTATGTTTCGTATCTTTCGCAAATTCTAAATCGCGTACGTTTAAAAGGGTATAAAAAGGGATTTTAGCTACACACATAAGACAAAACATAAAAAAAAGTTCATCTTCTTCCTCTCCCCTACCCCAAACCGTCGGCCACCATCACACCACCACCAAATCTCCATTACTCAACCATTTTGCATGATTCCAAGCTCAAAATTCATCATTTTATGATCTTTCTTGCATCCACAACATCATTACATCAAGTTTAAGGTAATTCTTGACCTACTTTTGTGATTTTCATGAAACTTTAAAAATTAGGGCTTGTAACTCATTCTCATAGATTTCATGGTTAAAAGTTGCAATCTTTAGTGTTATTTCATGCTTATCTTGATGCTTAACATGATTACAAGCTTAATCTAGTGATTTGTTGGCTTAATTGCAAGATTGGAGATTAAAGTGTTGACTTTTTGGATGAACTATGGCTAGTTTGACTTTTTGGTTGATTAATTGCTTATGTTGACTTTTGTTGATTGAGTTATACTTAAATATGATAGGTTAACATGTTTTGATTGATCATTTGCGATTAGAAAATGGTTAAGCTAGTTTTTGGTAATTAAAGTAAGCTAATTTTTAATAAAATCATCATAAACATTATTTTTACTTAAAACTTTTATTTTTAAACCATGTTTATGACTTTTCTAAACTTAAAAAGCTTACAAGATTATCAAAACAAGTTTCGGTTCATTTAATCATTTTTAAGTTTATCACTTTAATTAATAAAGTGTATGACTTTGAAATGAAACCAACAAAAACGCCATTTTCTAAAAACTACCATTTTGTCAAATAAGTTTACTTCCATTCTTTGCTTAAAATCATGTGAATAAAGCTTTATGTCTTTTGGAAATTGCGGAATATTGGATTGCATATTTAATTGGTAATATGCCCTTTTATGATTAATTGATTTACTTGAGGTAATTATATGACCTTGGATTTAATCTCATTTAGATCGATTAACCATAAACATGAAGTATTTAAGTTTTTAGTGCTTGGGATAATTAAGTTAGGTAACTTGTTGACTTGCTTTAATTATGCTAGAAACTTGAAGCTTTGTGCCACTTACCCTTATTTAGACATAAGTTGATAAAAGTTTTTGGATTTGTGATTGGTTGCGGTTAGGTTTAGCAATTTTAAAATTTCTGGATATGCCCATTTCTAAAGCCTACATTTCCAATTTTTTCTGAAAATTTGGAAGTACTTTAGCATATCCATTAATATATCGCTATTATGGCCTAATCTTTTCTTGTCTTTTATCACAGATGGAAAATTGCCCACCTTCACTCAGCTACTTGGCCAAATCTTCAAAGAATAGGTCACTCATTCGCCAGTGGTTGCAGCGACCGATAGGCAGTAATCGATATGTGGTATGGAAATACATGATTAAGCTAGGAATCAGGGATGAGTTGAAGAGTTTGTTGATGTATGAGACCGATGGTCAAGTGAACAATGCCTTTCTCCGTCTCTTCGATATAGATGAGTATGCATACCGAGAAGTAGTGACAGAGTTCATGATGACTTACCAGCTGAATCCAAAGATGAGCGTATCCGACAAAAGAAAGAGTTCATTCAGATTTCAGGAACAGATTCATCATATCTCAGTTGCCGACTTGGGAGTGTATCTTGGTTTATATACATAGTCTCAGGTCAACTCTGCATGGTTCAGGAACAGTGCCCAAGACATCTCCAGCCTACCAAACAGGAACCACAAGGATATTTGGATGGATTTAGCAGGTTCAAACTTTAGGAGCTGTGTTAAGTCATCCACTTTCATCAAGCCGGTTCATCACATCCTTCACAAGTTGCTAGCATGTTCTATATTTGGAAAGAAGGAAGGTGGTGCTGTGAGTGCCGAAGAGTTGAAGTTCATGGAAGCAATCATAGGAGGAAAGAATCTGAATGTTACTTTCTTGATCGCTGAGAGACTTGGGGCTGAGACAGACATGGATAGGCACATGTTCATGGGGTCGATTATTACTAGATTGCTTTATAGTATGGGATTGTTGACTGAGGCTCACACTGAGGAGTTTACTGTTTGTTCTCGTTCTTTGCCATTCAACTTAGACTACTGCAAGTTGATCCATCTTATTGAGGTAGATAAGCAGAGACAATGCTTATTGAAGAACACCAAACAGATCATTCCAGGATGTCGTCTCCCTGGAAAGCGTGTTAGAGGATCCTCACCTGTTGCAGATACTGAGGATGGCCCATCTGATAGAGCCCGAGCACCTACTACTCATGCTAGTGTCCCGCATAGAGGAGCTGAGACAGCCGAGCCACCAGCTCAGGCTACTGTTCACTACACAGATCCAGTGACCTCGCTGACACAGTATTATCTTTTGCATGCTCTTCAGGTTAGCCGCTCCCATCAGCTGTTGATTTCCAGGAAACTTGGTATTCCTGACCCAGAGCCTTACATGTACCGATGCGGTCCACCACCACCATCCATAGCACCACCACATACATCCATCCTATCACATACCACCCATACACCATCACCCGCTATCCGGACCACACCAGTACCAGAGCAGGTCCAGTCAGTTGAGACCGAGATACCGGTAGTCCAGCCAGTGATTTCTGCACCTGTGATTCCTCATCCTGCCCAGCCAGTCGCCAGTGGATCTTACTGTGCTGACACAGTCTACTTGGGCACGGATGCTGTATCTTTTGACACTTCCGGCATGCTATTAAACTTGGGACCGATCTCTTCCTCAGCTGTACCGACAGAGAGCATGCTACGTCAGGCTTACATGACCTTACTAGAGCAGGCAGGGGTTACTTCGGCTATTTTGCTAGAGTGGGGCTACACTGATCCGATGAGACTGCCAGCAGCTACCCTCAGAGACATATTGATTCAGCTCAAACTGATCAATGCTGAAGAACAGGGACAGAGAGTATCTAGTGGCCAACAGTCAGTCGTAGGACCATCTACAGCACCAGCTCCTACTCAGCATATTGATGCACCTGACCAGGGATCCCCAGCCTCATAGTTCTACTCCATTTGCATCATTTGACTTTGGTTTCAGACATTATTATTATTATCTTGTGTTTGTTTGGCTACTGTTGAACCTTACTTTTGGAACTTATTTGTATCAGCCACTAGTTGGTTGATCACTCTATCCGTATCTATATTATGCTTTTACTTATTATGTTTTATTTTCTTTCTGTCAAATAAGTAGAAATGTTGTGATGTATGAACGTGGAAAAAGGCGAGATGACGCACTTTCAAGAAGAAAATCCGTGAAGTCAAAAGGCAACCCGAACCAGTTTTCAATATTTGCAGACTGCGGAACATTCAAACATCTCATGGAGGGGCCTCGTTCTTCTCAAAACTTCCTTGTATCCAAGCACTTCAAAGAACTAAGTGTGGGATCACTCCTCACACCACAAACACTTATCGAAATCACTCCAGTTTCTTCAAAACCTAAAGTATGGGATTCTACACCAAAAGGATCCCCACTTAAAAGAATTGAAGTTGATTTCTGATAACGTTAGATACATGACACCGGATAACCCCGTATGAAGCTTGCTGTCCTTCAAAGAAGAATGCAGAAGAAAGCTCGCTTCGACTCTCTTTCTCCTGCAAAATTTCACATGCTTCAAAACGTTATCTGGGGAGTTTCTTAACCTTCTATCTATTTCATGATCACATATATTCTGTCTTGATAGCTTGTTATATTCTATACCCTATCCTGAGCTTATCACTAAGTGTGGGATTCAAACCCAAATTTAACACTTAAGAAACATTTTCTTACATGTTCAAACTCTAAGTGTGGGATTTTACCTCCAGTAAAAACTCAACTCAAGAGAACATTAGGGACAATGTTCCTCTAAGTGTGGGATAGCAAGATATAGAATACCTTGGATAATTTTTAGGCGATTTTTATGTCCAAAATAGCATTACTCAGAAAATGTTTTCCCAAATAACGAATTTTTCAAACAAATTTTTTCAAAAATTTAAAATTATGAGTTAAATTATGAAACTAAACTCTAAGTTTTTGAGTTAAATACTTTCGAAAAGAATCATTCTCGAAATATGAGTAAGGTATTTTGGAATATAGGGAAAATAAGGTAGAAATTTCTCGAGCAAGAAACAATAATCTGAAAGGAGCATGGCTAGGCACATACAACCCTATTTTGTAGTGAGGTATCTTGAGCCTAAAAGTATTCATCTTTAATGCTTCACTTTCATTTCTTGTGTGTGCCGATGCTTGCATCTCTGAATTAGAACTTGCTCCAGACATACGTTTCAAGACCACATTGGTGTGTACCGTACGCGGTATAGGTGCAGCTAGATGACCTTGACATTCCTTAGGATTTAAACCCAATTCTCACATATCTCTTCAAGCCCAAAACCCTTCCGATACTTACCTTCAGTATCGATGATCCGCCTAGTAAACCCTGTTGAACCTAAACCTTTCATTTCATAAAAACCCTCGTACTAAACCCCCACTCGACCAAAATTCCCAAAACCTTATCTTAGAATTTCTAAGGTCGTGAAAAACATCTTTTGGAACATCCTCTTCAATTATGCTCTAAAGTCTTCCTCTTCTGTATACTCTAAAAAGTCAAAAGTGCGAAAAATTGGCACGACAAAAGAAATTGAAGTTCAAGATCAAAGATCATAGTTCCGAAAAGGATTTCTGAAAGGATCAACATAAAATATCCTTAGAAATTCTCTGGCAAAGAAGTTCTTAAAAAGAAAAGAAAAATAAAAAGTAGAAAAATCAAGAAAAGAAAAAGAAACAGTTCCATCAAATAAAGCTGAGTGCTTCAAGTATCACCTTCTCAAGAAAAATTCGATAGAAGACGAGCAGCTACAAAATCCTCCGTTCCGTTCTGAAATAAAGTTTTTCACTATCTTTGAATTTTAAGATAAGTCAAACCCTTACAACCAAACATATACCACTATCCATACCCTTAAACCTCACCAAACACTACCACCCGTTGAATGTCTTGGGATAGTTAGCACCGTCCTCACCTAAGTGGTGGAGATCCGATTCTCGACCAAGCCTATGACGATGAGTGCTGCATGACTGGCTTATTTGAGCGATTTCATTTGTTCTGGATTGTTAGGAAACCCGATACACTTTGAGTGAATTGAGTGACCACCTTTAGTGAGATCGCCTAGTCATGTGTACTCCAAGATCACGAGAATTGGTAGTATGCTTAATGATAATTGCTTCTTGCTTCTGAAAGGATCATCTTATCATTTCCCTTATTCTAAAACAGTCTTAGTCATATTAGAAATGGTATCATTTTGAAATTATTTTGACTCACCCTTAAAAACAAAGAAATAAATGCTTTTCTAACTGAGTGTTGCTTGAGGACAAGCAATACCTAAGTGTGGGATAACTTGATGTGACTCAAAAAGTCACATTTTTAAGGGCAATATTCCGCACTTTTTGGACGTATCTTTAGTGAAAACATTCCAAAATGATCATTATTTACTAAAATTCACTAAAGTGGTCTAAATATAGGCGTTGCTGCAAAAATCACCTAAAACGTCCAAATAACAAGCAAATCAGGACGAATAAACGTGCACAAAATCATCCGGCTTCATTTACCTTATGTAGATCACATTCTAACTTCATCATATGATAAAACAGGTAAAATCGAGACGGGAAAATCAAGAATCATGCAAATCGGATAAAGAACGGAGAAGACTGAGCAGTATCAGACCCTATAAAGTCATTTCAGCTATGCTTGATCTATACACATCCAATTTCAGTGAATTTGGCATCATTATAAGCGTAACGGAATTACGAAACCACGGGCGAAAGAATCAGGTCAAACGGACGCATAACGAAGGAGATACGCGCGTTTTAAGCAACGAACGAAATCAGACAGACACCGTATACGGCCTTGGCAACCGTATACGGCCTACCTAAGACCGTATACGGCCTACGTAACACCGTATACGGCCCTACCAAGGCCGTATACGGCCCCCTGTACCCCGTATCGTGCATCGTTTGCTTGTACGTGCTGTTTCGGAGTTGTACGGCTGATTTTTGAGCTTTGCCTATAAATAGGGGATCACCCCTCCTCATTTTACACACCTTAACACATTCACACACTTTCACATTTCTCTCATTTTCATTTCTCTCATTTTCTCTCACTTTCTCTCTCTAACTTTCTCTCTCTAGCACTACTCTTAGGAGTTAGAGGAGAAAGGTTAGAGTTGAGCTTACGGTTCGAGTCTAGAGGAAGTTTTAGCTTGGTAATCTTGTTGTAACGAGCTTTTCAAGTTCATACTATTTGTAATCCTCAGTATTACGCTGCTGTATTCCCGGTGATATCTAAACTTTACTTACTGTTATAATGCTTGTGCTTTATGTTATTTCAGTTTGTATTCTGCATATTGCCATGTTTATAGAGTAGTTTAATATTGTGATTGTTGAAATGTAGATATTAGGAGTAGGGATGATGTTAAATTAATGTTTCATTTATACGATTGGAAATTGTTATGTTGTGTGTCTGGTTAAACTTATCCTGAATATAGATCTAGTCTCTCATCACCCTTTCCAGACTTTCACGTGACTGTTGCCCTAGGATAGGATCTGATCAACCCTAATACTATGAATATACAGTTATCTCCAGTTACAGTATGAAACTATGAACTTTCCTTTAAAAGGCACGGTACTTCGTATAGCGTTGGAAACACCTCGTGTGGAGTAGAGATGAGCAAAACAGTTAAAGACTGAAACTGGTCTTGAACTGGACTGGAACCGGTCCTAAAAAAGACTGGACTGGAAAAAGACCGGTCCAGTCCTAGGACTGCCTGCCAGTCCTATTTCAGTCCTACTTTCAGTCGGAAGACCGGTTAAAAACTGGACTGAATTCAGTTCAGACTGAAACCGGTCTCAGTCCAAAGACCAGTTAAAGACTGAAACTGGTCCTGAACTGAACTGAAACCAGTTTAAACTGGTTTAGAACTAGTTAAAGACTGAAAACTGGTCCTAAAAAGACTGAAAACAGTCCAAGACTATCAAAAGACTGAAATCAACCTAACCTATTTTTTTAGACTTTTAAAGTTTTTCAACTTATATTCATTTATATGCATTGATGTACTTGTACTAAATTTTTTTGTACTTGTACTATACTTATAGATACTGAGAATCTGGGATATTGACATATCAACTTTAATTAATGCTACACATTTCAACCTTAAGCTATAATATATGGCTTTTTCTATCCATACCACCCAAAATACTCACCATACCCCCTTTTGAATTTTTTTTTTTTTAAAAAGTGGTGGAATAAAGTACAAAAAAGTACAGAATGTAAGAAAAAGTGGTAGAATAAAGTACAGAAAAAGTACAAAATGTAAATATGGAATGTATAAAGAGTAGCAACCATAATATATACTTATGCAATTAATTATTCGATCGTACTCTAGTCAAACGTCTACGTACGTAATTAATCATTTTAGCCGTTTGAGTAAGTTGTCACTTGTCCAAAAACCCTGTCGAGTTATTGTCAAATTTGTGGCATTGTAACGTTAACTGGTCAAAATTACTCTAGAGTCTAGACTCTAGACTATATGTAATTAATTCTTGCAATAGCATCATATCTGTACCTATTAATGAAATTCTGATGATAGTATTAATATATTAATAATATATAATAAATAATTAATAGTCTGTACATGTTTTGTATGATGTTTCTTTATTTTATGTTTGAAAAAGTTTTAACTATTCATATATTCTCATCATCGTTTTCTAGTGCTACATTTTACAATAATTAAATAGATCCATGTAATATTAAAGAAAAATAAAACTTCATCAGAGCTTGAATTCGATGCTATAAAACAATGGAATAAACTTAAAAAATATATATATAGTATGCTTAACATTTTCAATAGAAATAGTTAGGGAAGATTGATAATCATAATATCAATATTTATACTAAAGTGATTTAATTTATAAAAAAAATGGCAATACAAAAGATCAGAAAAAAATGAAATAAACTGGACTGAACTGAAACTGGTTCGGAACTGGACTGCCAGTCCTAGAAAAACTGGCAAATTTAAAGAAAAACTGGTTCAAAACTGCTCCAGTCTTAAAAAAGACCAGTCTTTTATTTTATTTAAAAAAACTGAACTGTTTTGAACTGGACTGAAAACTGGTTTTAACCAGTCTTTGCTCATCTCTAGTGTGGAGTACAAATACGTGGAAGCTAAGGAAATGCCATGGATTGTTTCATCGTGAATTACCTAGAAGTAATCCTTCTAGAACTGTGGTCTAGGAATCAAAGCTGTGGAAATGCTTGTTGCACTGTACACCGTTAGTACACCTAAGATCTGGAACACTGTGGAAATGCTTAAATGCCCAGTACACCGTCAGTACATCTAGGGTTTGGAACACTGTGGAAATGCCTAATTGCCCTGTACACCGTGATTATTCCTAGGGATGAACGCCTGACTGTAAAGGAGGGACTATATTTATGATGGTTAAGTATGTGCTTCAATAGAAACAATACAGGGTAGTGTCAATCATATACCTAGACATGCAAAACCCTAATCACACCAATAGTTTAACATACACAGGATACAATCAGTATTTACTATAATAAAAGTAAATAGACGATTAGGTGTTAAGAAAGGTCAGTAAATACAATTGCGGTCTGTTGCCTTATGCCTGATCCCTAGAACATTTAGGGTGACTTTGTCTTAGTTAAGCAAAGGCTCAGGAGGGTTTGAAAACAGCCTGATCTGATCAGAATCATGATAACCTAGGATTCCAGTGACATATGTTTCTAGGGTTTCACCTGAACGTAGGGTCCTAGTGTTTACACCGAAAGTATGTCTACTCTTTATCTGGTAAATCTCCAATCAATTTTATAATGAACATCATCCCGAAACCCTAATTATCCAAGTTTCAGCAATCACATCTCTACCTGTCTGCTTAAACCCTAATTTCATTTCTCGTTATTTACTTTTCTGCATTTAGGATAATTAGAAAACCAAATCAATCCAAAATCTATCTACCTACCCCCATCCTAATTGCGACCATAATCTTTGGTGACCCGCTTTATTTCAATTCGCTCCGATTTAAGAATGATCTCGAGTTATACTTACTGCTTGCTCCCAAGGTAGGTAGTACTTATAGTTTGAGCCCCAGCTCATATAAATTTAAAACTCACTGTCCGCCGCTTCTGTTGCTGTTGGAACAACGACCGAAGTCAAATCCGACCGACCGATAGGAGTCGCGACATTAGCCCAAACTACAAATTATTAATCCAAACTATTAAATTATGGGAGTGAAGATTTCACTCTCTGTTGACTATCATCAGTTAGCTACTTGCTTTGCATGCATCCATAGTAATGTCGTTATCACTTTGTGTTATTCTATCCGTTTATTCATTATAGATACACGTCTTGTGTCTCTTCTAAGCGGAACATCTACACACATTTAAGAATATATATTCTATATTATATACTTCTATATACATGAGTGATACGTTTAACTTTGAGTTAAATAAGTAATTGTTAAATAGTATCATTTAAAAGTTATATGTACATTGAATGCCCAATATTCCTACAAGCATGTTTTGTTATTACAGGCCCAATAACAGGCCTTGCCTTAACCGAAATCTGCCCAAATTTTATACAGGCCCTAAACGATTTACAGGTATCCGAATATTATCCAAGGTTCGATATTAATTCGAGTATATATCAAATAATATAAAACCGATGTATATGAAACAAAGCTGACGGGCCTAATAATTACCAGGCCTAAAAAGAAGTCAAGAAGTAGCAACACGATTAAATTGTGGGAGTGAAGATTTCACTCTCCTATTGACCCTCATCAGTTAGCTACTTGGTTTGCATGCATCCATAGTAATGTCCTTATCACTTTATGTTATTCTATCCGTTTATTCATTATAGATACACGTCTTGTCTTTGTTTAAGCGGAACATCTACACACATTTAAAAACATATATTGGAGTATGTTATATACTTCTATATACATGAGTGATACGTTAAAGTTTGAGTGAAATAAGTAATTGTTAAATAGTATCATGCTATTTAAAAGTTATATATACATCGAATGCATATATTCCAACTTGTTTTATATGGTTGTCGTTCGGCTGGGCAACGCCGGGTTAAGTACTAGTTGTTAAGGATTCATGAATTACAAATAGTATTTTATAATGATTATTGGCCCAATCTTTTAACAATGCTTCAAGTTGATATATCTGTATTTATATTTATCTATCTATACTACTATACCTTAATATATAAACCATATATTTACTCAGTCTTAAAATTTTAACAGAATTTTAAATTTACATTTATATACCTCTTTAATTACATTTTTAAGTAAAAACTTCACAAAATTAAAAGTTACTAGAAAAACTTTCAACTTTTACACAGTTAAATTTCATTTAATTCAAACTAGAAAAATATTATAAACATTTGCTCATATAAATATTTGAAATTAAATAATAAAAAACTATATATAATCATAGCGTGAGGTTCAAATGAGAATGTCATTTTGTTAGAGTATGTGGGAACCAATCAGAATGCTCCATTTTATCAAGGGGTGAAAGGGTATTTTGGTCATTCTACATTATATTCAATTCTTTTTAATTAATTACAAAAACACAAAAATATAAATATAGATACATACGTATACATACAGAATATATACACACAGACAACTTCGTACGTAAGAAACCCCCAATCGAAGGGTTTTCTCTCCAATCGATCAACCAGATATCAAAATCGAAGGTACGCATTACTTTAATTCAACTCAAAATTCTTCAATTCAAACGACGAACATCGATTTATGACCTGTGATTTCAACGTCAATCAGGTTTTATGTTAACGTCGATTAGGTTGATGTGCTCGTATTTTTGCGCCATTTTAACATCATTAATCTACTGTTTTTTATGATTTGATTGAAAAAAACGCAATAGCATTCTGATTTACGATCATTCACAGATCAAATCTTTTAACGAAAACATGAAATCGAAATACGCGCAAAATAGTTCGACACTTATGATACTCTGTGTTACTAACATTTGTGTTAGTGGATCCTAATACATGAGTTACTGTATGTTACACAAGTGTTACTGAATGTATTTGTTACATATGTTAAAATAAATCTTGTTTCATAAACAATATGTTACTCTATGCTAACAAATGTGTTACTGTGTCAAAAATACCTGTATCATAGTATGCTAACACATGTGTTACTGTATGATAACACATGTGTTACTTTAAATTTTTTTTTTTTAACTTGTTACTGAAGTATATGTTTTGAGTAGATACTAGTAGCGAGTAATATCACATGTGTTACATAAAATAATCCAGAAAACATTTATGGTGCAGAACAAAAGAAATGGCAATAGTAGAAGAAAGTAATACAAACGATGTGGAGCAAAAGGATCAAGTAAATGCTACAGGTAATGAGTTCTTTAATCCCTCTTCCAACTCATTGTAACAAATCTATATTTATTACTAACACATGTGATCCTAATTATTAACACACATGATACTAGTTAGCAACAAATGTGTTACTAGCTAATAGGTGCATTTTACTTGTTAATAACACACGTGTTAGTAACCAGTATCACATGTGTTACTTCAGTATCATATCACATGTGTCACTGTATAATAACACATGTGTTACTGAAGCCGGATATATGTGAAATTCAAAATCCATATGTGTTGAGGTACAAAGGCTGTGGGAGAGACAAGCGTTTGATGAGCTCAAAGGAAAAAGCAGTAAAAGCTGCCACAAAGAGGATAAATAAATGCGGAAAGTGTGGAGAAAGAATAGCAGGTCATAACAGTCGGTCGTGTGATAAAAAGAAGGCAGAGGCTAAGGCTCTGAAGTAAAAGAGAGGGAAAAAACAGAAGCAGATGCTGGGAAGATAGCAGAAGAGCAAGCTAACGAAAAATAGACATGATTGTTTCCGTATTAACTAACACATGTGATACACGTTTAGTATCACATGTGTTACTAGATGATATAAAGTTGATAACATTTAATGTTGGTTTACATTTCAATTACATTTTTGGAACTGCTTATTGAATACTATTTTTGACATAAAGTTGATTCTATTTTTAGAGAAGTCTGTTACTGATTTCTAACACATATACTTATGGTTGATTACACATGTATTATTTTTGTTTTGATAACACATGTGTTATTGAATACTTGTTTAACAAATTTAATTAAAAGTTGATAACACTTGTGTTAATGGTTCATTAACACATGTGTTACTGAATACTTGTTTAACAAATATGCTTAAAGTTGATAACACATGTAAAAACAATATAGAAACACATGTGTTAATGACTCAGTGACACATGTGTTAATGGTTTGGTAACACATGTGTTAATGGTTCAGTAACACATGTGTTAATGGTTCAGTAACACTTGTAACACCACATATACTTGTTTAAAATGTATATGTTTTGTACAAAAATGTGTGTTAATGGTTTCTAATACATATGTTTATGGTTTAGGATCACCAAGTCTTACCTTACCACATAGCTTATCTTTTTAGTATCAAATGTGTTAGTTTGGTAACACATGTGTTACTGGTTCGGTAATACATGTGTTAATGGTTCAGTAACACAAGTAATACCATGTATAGTCGTATACTTGTTTAAAATGTATATGTTTTGTACTCAGATCTGTGTTAATGGTTTCTAATACATATGCTTATAGCTTTTTACCACTATGTCTTACCTGTTTATTACCACATGGTTTATCCCTTTTAGTATTAAATGTATTAGTTTGGTAGTAACACATGTGTTATTAGCAGGTAACACAAGTGTTAGCGGCAGGTAACACATGTGTTAGTGCTACCAATAACAAGTGTTACTGGTAGGTAACACAACGACGGGTAACACAAGTGTTAGCGCATGTAACACATGTGTTAGAGACAGGTAACACAAGTGTTACTGTCATGTAACACAAGTGTTAATGTTATGTAACACAAGTTTTAGCGGTAGCTAAAGCAAGTGTTAGCGGTAACTAACATACAGCAACAGTAAAAACAAAATATACATAAAACATACTACTATTAACAAATGTACTTAAGTGCATAGTATCGAATACACCTGATTTACCCCAAAAAACATAACCGGTACTGTTATGAACAAATGTACCAGAGTGCATCGTAGCGAACACACCCAAATTCCAAAAAAAAAATAACAAAACCAACACTGTCATGAACTAATGTACTTGATTATATAGTTTTCTAACACTTGTGTTAACAGTCCACGTGGAATCCTATTCAATGTCTTCTGTGGCTTCTTGATCAGGGTCCTACATCCTGCTTTTATGGTTCCTGATCGCATTCTTGATCAAGTTCTTTATATCATCATTGCTGTGTGAACAAGAAAACTGATCAGCCATAGCATATACTCTTTCGGCACGGATGTTGAACTCATGCATAATCAACTTTATAGCAAACTTTATCCGCAACCGAATAAGCTGCAACCTCTGAGTAGGTCCCTCCACATCAAGTCCGCAATCCCACTTGCTCACAACCTGACCATTCCATATAAATATCACATATACACATTCCATAAAAAAACCTCATACAAACTACACAAATAACACTTGTGTAAATGGACCACCGCATCAACATCTAAACATACATACATGATACTACCACTATCCACATCAACATACAAGAGTAACACTTGTGTAACATTAAAACTAACACAAAAACGCTAAATATGTGTATCACCAAACACTAAACAAACACAACACATGTGTTACGAAACCCTAAATTCAAACAAAAACACAAAAACACAAATAAAATACAGTCATACAATATCAAAATAAACCATAAGCGAATAATAACGTATTTATAACTAAAATCTACATATAGAACATCGAAATAACTTACCTGACAGAACTGATCGAAGCGGCATAGCATGAATCGCTTATGATGATGTTGCATTTTGACGAATCTCATCACGAATATCCATTGTATGAACAAATAAGTGTTAATGATGAAGTTTAAGCTCGGTTTAAAAATTAGGGTTTTACAAAAAAGGATTTTAGTGAAAACTAAACCGACAGAAATATGAAGCGAAGAATGTAGGTGAAGGTTTTAGCAAGAAACAACAATGATTAGAAGATTTGATGAGCGATTTTATGAATTATAGGGTTTCGTATTTTGAATCGCATTACAGAGAGGAACTGAGAGAGCTACCGAATGAAACGAAACACTGTGATTTTTGGTTTGAAACAAAGTGAAAAAGAAATAATTAATTAATTGGTGAAATGACGAATTTACCCCTCCGCCCAAAATCTAATTTAAATTGATTTTTTAATTTAAAAATGAAGTATTAATATGGACCCTTGATTTGGTAAATGTGATGGCTCACACTTAGGGCTGTTGACGAACCGAGTCGATTCGAATATCCAGATGCTCGACTCGACTAGTTTGAAAAATAATTATGTTCGAGTTCGACTTGAACTCGATTTATTTTTTAAAACCATATTCGAGTTCGAGCTCGAATAATAAATTAGTGTTCGAGCTCGAGCTCGATACTCGTTTAAGTTTTTGACAATTTACAAAAAAACTAGTTAATTGAGCTCAAAATGTTTGTTTAGAAGCTCAAGTTCAATAGACTCGTATATAAGCTCAAATAAGCTCTATAAAAAGTATACTAACTATTTTATAACACTTGAAATAAAGTTTGTAAAATATATTTACACTTAATTAAACTTAAAGTGTGTAAGTTTTATTAGTTATCATCAAATCATCAAACACTAATAAGCAAGTATGTAATTAGATTCTTGATCTTGATATTTATAGTGTGTTCATCTCATCCTATATGTTTCACACAACCAATGTGGGATGCAAAAAGAATAAGGAGTTTGTCCCACATAGGAGAAAAGAAATAAAGTTAAAGAAAAAAGAGTACTATAATAAAAAGTCTGATAGATGAGAATGTGGAACCAACTTATGTGTTCTTTACACTATAAATATGGTGTTAGTACAATATTTATGTTTCAAGATATATTATTAAGTAAAAATCTTATTACTATCATATCTTTTAAGTTTTAAAATATGCAATTATTATGATAATAGATATGTTCGTTTAGCTCGTTTGACTCGACACGCTCGACTAGTTCGTTCGGCTCGAGATTATTTTACGAGCTTTCGAACGAGCCGAGCCGAATTTATTGTTTTGAAGCTTGGCTCGTGAAACTAATCGAGCAGTATCTTTTTATGTTCGAACTCAACTCGAGCTCGAATAGTATTATGCTCGAATTCGAGATAAACGAGTTCGAACTCGAGTAGCTCGTTAACTGCTCGGTTCATTAACAACCCTACTCACACTGATTCCCCCATTCTCATTTAAAATGGGTGTACTCATTTGAACCCTACTCTATAATCATAGTCGAATATTAAAAATGAATAACTTATAATCTTAGCATGGGAGCATCAACATCGGCATATTCAATTCAACAATCAACTTTTACCCAATATGTTGAAGCTTTGCCTCAACAATCTTTTGACGGCTCCTTTTGGTGCATACTAAACAAACTAGTAGAGAAACCGTGTTTTACACCGGTATCAATAATGAGAGAGACGATGGTACATAGTGAATACCAGTGGCGGATCTAGGAATGTGAGGGTGGGTATGCACTAAATAGTATGGACGGAAATTTTTTTCAGTGGAGATGTGTATTTCGAGTCGGGTTTTGGGTTATTTTTTTTATTTTAGTTGGAATATCAATACCGTACTAAATCATTTCTAGATTGAATTGAACCAACCTAAAATCGACGTTGATCCGATGTAGCTGCAACTTCAAATTTAAAATTTCTATTTGAGTTCGCAGTCGATTTTGAAAAATACTAGTACATGATATATTTGTATAAAACTTTTTGAAAGTTGTATACTCCATCCGTCCCAATTTGATTGTACACTACAGATATGCACACGATTTTATAAAAGTAATTGATGAGTGTGTCAACCAATTAAATTTCATACATACCCGCTAAAACACTTTTGTGGGAATCAATACTGAATCATTATTTTGGAACACTCCAAAAATGGAAACTTGGACAATTAAATTATGACGGAAAAATAAAGAAACAAAAAACTTAGACAATTAAATTGTTGGAATCAATATTGAACGTTTTATTGTTAGAATAACATTAAGATTAAATATATTTTACTTATAATCATGTTTAACATAGGATGTAATATTTAAAAAATATATGTGGTTTATTAATAGTGAGACCCACCTCCTTGAGTGATAGGGGCTGGACAGAGAACTCATTGTTAACATTTTGGTCTCCTTATTTAATTGAACAATCCAACAGGGTGTTCACCATTTTCCTTGGGTGTGCACCTCCTAAGAAGCTACACTTGAAATGCCCAAAAAAATTTTATTTTTTTATTTTTTATTTTATACATTCATTTAGGTCCCAATATTAATTTAAAACTACGCAACCCTTTAAGAGTTAATATGTAGTTAACATTAGACACGATACAAAAAGACCACCTTTTGAATTAAAAAAAAGGTCTCTAAAGCTAAAACTGTGAAATAAAGAGGTCTCTAATTATGCAATTTCAGATTTTACACTTCACTGTGAAGGATTTTCAAAGGCATATGCGATCCTAGCAATGGAGTGGGATCGCGTATCCTAGGCAAAAATTGACTGTAACCAAAATACACATACATACGCGATCCTAAACTGAGGGTGGGATCGCGTAAGTATGACCAATTTCGACTGTGACCAAATTATACTGCCTTACGCGATCCAAGAATGGAGGTGGGATCGCGTATGTAAGAACAAACCCTTCTGTAACCAAAATACAAAGAGATACGCGATCCTAGAAACCTTCTGGGATCGCGTAACCAATGCGAATTTCAGTAACCTACAAAACTCAACTTTTTGACCAATTTCAATTAAGCATAACTTTTAACTCGATTAAAATTAGACTATGAAACTTTGCAGGCACCTTCATATCCTCAAAATGAACATTTCTTTTTTTTTTTTTACACTTTTTCAAATTTCACAAAAACGCAAAGTTTTGGACGCATAACTCATTTACGCCCATTTTGGACACTTTTGGTTGACAACTCATTTCACAAACCACTTGCTTATGAGTTTCAACATTTTGCACGCACTTTCAACACACTAAGGTAAACTTAAGGCAATCGGCCGAGGTTCCATAACCCTTGTCTAATTCATTTCACGCATTTGGGTCATAAACGACCCATTTCAACCCCTATGACCCGTTTACAGATTTAAGGCTGTTTTAACTCATTTCAATGACCTACTCTAATTCACATTCAGATAACAAAACTACACAACACATACCAACACCAAGATTGACTCAAACACAATTTTATCACTTTCATCATTTAAGCCATTACCTAAACACAAGTTTAAAGCTAACGGTATTCATATATTTCCAAAATCCCAACATACATAATTTACACCCGTTGTTGACTTTCAAGGTCAACTATTATCAAAACCATATGTTTGACATTTCCTTCAAATATTTCAAAATAGCATTTGGGGCGTATTACACAAGTGGATACAAAACGATACATAAAGAGAAGGCTTGCTACTTACACACAAGCAAGCTAATCCACGCTATTCCTTTTTAACCTCTTTGCCTTCTCGATGTGAGCTACTACCTATAATTCATAAACATATAACGGAGTAAGCATAAAATGCTTAGTGAATACATAGATAACCAATTAAGCAATACAATCAATCACACCTTATAAATACTAAATGAAATAGATGCACTTACACATATATTCCTAATCACATAAATAATGAGCATAGGTAGAGATTACACCAATTGGATCCACGGTCCATAAGATACAATTGTGCTTAGCACATATTTCGTAGTGATCATTATTTTGTAACAATTAACCTCTACTCTATTGCTCCACCACATAATTCACAATAATTCTATACAATGATACCAAATACAATCATATACAAAAACAACAACAATAACATGATTATGTAAAGTCTCTTGCTCGTAAGCAATCCGAATTCACATAATCATTACTTAATCGATTCTCCATATACTCACCTTGATGCTTGTATGAAGATTACAATATATGATCCACCAAGATATTCCAATTCTTTAACACCTATTAAATAATACATACACATATAATACATTTAGAATCTAAACTCATACAATTAACTAGTGAATCATAATCCACTCTCCCCCACTTTGATTAGTTTAGCTAAACACTAACTAACTAATCATTTTAATTATATTACTAGCATCATAATTCATACTCTTAGTTGGTTTACCTTAATTCATGTAAGCTTAGCTAGATTCTTATAATTACTCAAGAAAATCACTTGAGTTAGTTTCTACTAAATTAATCAACACTAATTTACTACTTATAAACCCTAGTTCATGTTAATTTCATCAATTTAGTGAAACCCATTAAAACCCATAAAACATTTAAACCCTAGAGTGAAATTAAAGAAGAAATCACTTACAATAATTAAGAACAATGATAGAGATGATGATAGAGATGTTCGATTGAAGGTTTTAAACTTGAATGAGGAATAAATTTGATGATTTACGGATGATGATGATATCCTGCGATTCCTAGCTCCTCACAATGATGTTTCTGGAATAATTGAGAGAACTCAGGAGATGAATATGTATTTGTGTATATATAATTTTAATTCTTTTGTTGCACACAGTCTGGAACTGAGAAACCATTTACGATTTCTATTATATCTCATTATTTATATAATAATATTTCGTAATAATTATATTTCTGCGTACACTAAAATAATACCTCGAATATTGGGGTGTTACATATACTAAAAAAACTTAATATAATAATTTTTTTACCTTTGAAGCTAGGACTCAAGGGTATGCAAGTGCATACCCTGAGTTGTAAGTACATCCGCCCCTGGTGAATACAAGTCGACAGGTGCAAAGACATAATTGTAAGAAAACGATGTATTCCGTATATGTTTTTGCCTATACAATGCCAGACCACTTCCTTAGTATACTCCTCAAGAATTTCATAATCTAGATATTTAGTATATTAGCTATAAATTCCTGTTAATAGTTAATTATGGAAGAGAAAAATTGTCAATGAGTTAACAAAGATATAAAGGTTTCATAATTTTTTGATAACACCAATGAATTTCATTATAAACACCCCAAAGATGGGGAAGGAAATCCAACTAAAAAAACAAAACTAATGCTCTCAAGAAGAAAACAAAGTCGAAACAAAGAAATACCACATGAAAAAAACTCAAAAGTAAAACTCCTATCCAAACAGAGATACAAAACAAACCCAAGAAATTAAGCATAGCAGGAATTCATATCGAACACCCAATTGGATCAACCATTACATCGTTTTATATTCACTCTGTTGGAAATCTTCAACAAAGGGAACCTTGACACTGAACAAAAACATCTTCCTCTCGAATCTTAGCTCGTTGCTCCATGAAAGCATGTATAAGACTTTTTCTTCATTTTCAAATAGCCCAAATCAGAACCTGACAAACTAAAAAAAAAAAGAATGATTTAGAAGCTTTCTGATCTAGATTGTTTGTGACTTAATTCGTGGCCATAATTTGATTGAGGGATAAAAAAATAATTTTCAATCTGGAATATTGTAAGGTATTAGGCCATATAAGTGAATGGTTTATAATACCGTATTTCATTAAAGAGGGGTTTGAGAAACTTATTTTGATAGAGTTTTGTATTACGATACCGTTAAAAAGTTCATTTGAAAGTGTTTGGATGAGTTTTTGTATATGGTATTATCATAACATTAGGGTAATAGGGTAGGGTTCAAATGAGAATAGGAATTTGTGTGAGAATGAGGGAACCAATGATATCAAGCCATGTGTACAAAGAGAATGTTCCACATGTACAAAACCCATTTACCCCCAACATCAATTATCTCACAAACGACAAATCGAAAAATTATGAAAATTGCACCATTAAATTCGTCGTTTTCTCCTCTTCGATTTGCCGTCCCTCAAGACATACTTTCGAAAAGTTTTTTTTTTTTCCATTTTTTTGGTGGGTTTCACATTTACTAACACATGTGTTAAAGTGTTGCGTTTAGGGTTTAGGGTTTAGGGTTTAGGGGTTAGGGTTTAGGGTTTAGGGTTTGAGGTTTGGGGCCGAAACCCCAAACCTCAAACCCTAAACCCTAAACCCTAACCCCTAAACCCCAAACCCTAAACCCTAAACGCTTTACAAAACGCTAAACCCTAAATCTTTCTAAACCCTAAACCTTGAACCCCTTCTAAACCCTAAACCCTTATAAACCCTAAACCATAAACCCTACTAAACCCTAAACCTAACCCTAAACCCTAACCTTAACCACAAATTAAATGTACAACTAATCACTGACACATGTGTTACTAATTTGTGAAACCACCAAAAAATGAGAAAAAAAAAGTTGTCAAAAGTATGCCTTGAGGGACGGCAAATCGAATAGGAGAAAACGCTGAATTTTATGGTGCAATTTTCATGATTTTTCGACTTACCGTTTGTGAGATATTTAATTTTTAAAAATATGGAGGAGAGAGAATAAAGTGTGGAGGAGAGAGAATAAAGTGACACATGGCAGAAATCTGTTGGTTCCCTCATTCTCACTCAAAATTGATGTACTCATTTGAACCTTACTCTAGGGTAATAACCAAAAATGTCAAAACCACCGAATTATTGACCTTTAGATAGTTTCGTAAGTTAAAAAAGCTTGAGCTCCAAACACCCCAAATATCAGCTTGAGAGAAAAGTAAATTAATTGGGTAAAAGTGAAACTGTGAAAGTAATTTTTTTTTTTTTTTTTTGAAAATAGAAAAATTAATTGGATATAAGGGATTGGAGGGTATAAATGTATAACAGTGACTTGAACGTAATTTTCGTGTGCACCCATTAGGGTAAGAAAATCAGTTTCTGTGTGGATGATGAAGATGGCGACTTTAGCCTATGGGATAGGAATCGGTTTGGAAGTTTCTTCACCACAATCAAAATCTATATTTCATCATCATTCTTTTTATTCTTCTTGTTTTAATCTAAGCAAAACCAATAAAGATAACATTTTTAGGAGAAGAAGAATCACAATCATCTCCCCGAGGCGAACATTCTCGATCTCTGCATCATCATCATCATCATCATCATCATCATCATCATCATTAGTAGACAATGATAAACAACAACAAGTCCGCGTTCGTTTTGCACCATCTCCAACCGGTAATCTTCACGTTGGTGGCGCCAGGACTGCCCTTTTCAACTACCTTTTTGCTAGGTACTGCACATCCATCTTCTTTCTTATTATTATAATTATTAATTAACTAGTTTATTGCTCGCCGATTCACATACGTATTTGATTATTTGGTATGATTACTGGTGTCATTATTGCTTTATCCGGTGACATTTGATTATTTGGTTTGACAATTGGTCACAGTATCATCTCCCATATCAGTTGAGTAATATAAATGATTTTCCACTAACTTATACAGTGATTAACAGTGAACTTGTACTTGAGAGTCCTTTAAAACAACTGCATTTTAAACAGATAGCACTTTCCGTAGCCAATTATACTCCATGAACCAACCGATTGGGAATACTGGAGTGCCACTTGATAAGTATCGGCTTATCGGCAGATTTCACCTATTATACATGGTGATGGCCTTCGGTAGCACAGAGGCTAATGTCGAACATGATAGACCCTGGTAATTGAAGAAAAGTGGAATAAGATTTAGAACAAAGTTATTACTCTAATGTATTCAAATTAAAACTGCCGGCTCACAATAAACTCACGTTTCATGGATAGTAGATGTAAACCTCATTCCGACACTTCTTTTTGTAACAAATTTGAAATCTTTGAACCAAATAAATTTATGTCGTGTGCATTATAGATAACCTTAGACAAGTTTCAACCCATTTGACTTCGACCAATGTGATCCGTGATGAATAGAACACAACCCAAATTAACCTATTCATTCACCAACAAGGTGCCCCCTCTAATAAAGTATGAAGCAAGAAACTTAGAGGTATCCATCAGAACAACTCTAATAATCTCTCAAATAAATTAGGAATAAATTGACATGTATATTAGTAATTTTACAGGCTGCCTTCAAAATCTCAAGCGATCAGATATAGTTGAAGTAAATTATGTAAACGGAAATTTCAAAGATAATGAATTGGAAGAGAATGATATTTGAGCTACTTTATTAAAGATTATGTTTGAAGTTAATTAATAATAATGGTAATGGTAGGTCTAAAGGGGGTAAATTTATACTGAGAATAGAAGACACTGACCTGGAGAGATCAACTAAGGAATCTGAAGAAGCCGTTTTGCGTGACCTTAGTTGGCTGGGTCTTTCATGGGATGAAGGCCCTGGTGTTGGTGGTGATTACGGTCCCTATCGTCAGTCTGAAAGAAATGAATTGTACAAACAATATGCTCTTAACCTTCTCCAATCTGGTCAAGTTTATCGCTGCTTTTGCTCTAATCAGGTACCAGCTATTCCTTTATTTGTTTCTTTAATTACTTTTATGTTTCCTTTTGCTTCATATTTTACAACATTCTTGTAGGAACTTGACCAAATGAAGGAGATCGCAAAGGAAAAGCAGCTACCTCCTGTATATACAGGAAAGTGGGCCACCGCTACAGATGACGAAATTCAACAAGAGTTAGCAAAGGGAACTCCATGTACTTACAGATTTCGGGTTCCAAAGGAAGGGACGTTGAAAATCAATGACTTGATTAGAGGAGAGGTATCTAATTCATTTGCTTACAAAGCTTAACTGTATGACAAAAATTGTCCCTCATTGTGAACTTTGTAGTCTTTCTAGTTACGGGGTATGTTGGATCCCACTTTAACTTGTCAGTTATCACATTAATAATCAGCTTAGCACTTACACTTCATCTGCACTAGTTCATGCTGTCTTATTTGCTCAAGGAAACCAGCTGTCTGAATGTATTCTAATATCTAACTATTTTCCGATTCTGATTATTCAAGATCACATAAACACTTTTAAAACGCACTTCACACTTCTAAACGCCCTGTTGCATCTTTGAAAGTTGTGCCATACTCCATATGTTGATCCATCTTGTAGTTAGGGTGTTGATATGTTTGCTAATATTTTCCAGGTTAGCTGGAATCTAGACACGCTTGGGGATTTCGTTGTTATGAGAAGTAATGGACAACCAGTATATAATTTTTGTGTCACTATTGATGATGCTACTATGGCTATTACACATGTAATAAGGTAACCAATGACCATGTAGTACAAATATGCCATATTTTTTCTTTCATCCGCTGTAGGCTTCAGTACATTATAATCTTAAATATTATCTAACATTATGACATCTGTTGAAAACTTGGGCTTCAGGGCCGAAGAGCACTTACCTAATACGCTTAGACAAGCGTTAATATATAAGGTAGTTCTTCTACATCACTACTTTCCCATGTCACTATATCTTTAGAGGTGGAAGAATGTGCATGTTGGGTAATGGACATTCTTTTATTGTGGTCAAATAAGGTTTCTAATTGGGTTAACCCAAGATACTCGTGTACACATTTTATGTTTTTTCTTTTTTTAAATAGTAAGTGTTTACAATATGATTACAAAAATTAAAATATATCGAGATAATCTGAAGTTGTTGAATACAACGATTGAAAGAGTTGTATCCATTAAACATATAACTTGGACAACTTTCAACGTGTTTGACTCATTTCCTTATTAGCTATTTTTTCTTCCATTTGACTCATTAGATTAGAGATTAAACATAAAGCTGGATCAACCTATTTATAAGTAAATGGGTTGAAATTGGCACCTCTAATTCTTTATGTCAACAAACTTACTCCTTGTGATACTATCTGTCATTCGTTTGCGATAGGCTCTGGGTTTTCCAATGCCTTCATTTGCACATGTTTCATTGATTCTTGCCCCTGATCGGAGCAAATTGTCCAAACGACATGGTGCAACTTCTGTAGGGCAGGTAGTTGCTAATCTTAGTTTTAGTTCATTTTCTTATCAGTAAAACCGAAGTGTCATCTTTTCATGAGGGTTAATATTTTTTATTCTTACTATGGGTATCAAGTCAAAAGTATCACCGTGGATTACCTTATATTAATTGCTTTTTTATGCTTATTAACCTCTGACCTTGACAGTTTAAGGAAATGGGGTATTTGCCTCAAGCAATTGTGAATTACCTAGCGTTGTTAGGTTGGAGTGATGGGACTAATGATGAATTTTTTACCCTAGAGCAACTGGGTTAGTATGGTGTTATGCATATTTTTTGTAGCTTATGATTTCACTTTGAGCCTGCCTTCGTGGTTTTTATCTAATTTTCTTATGTCACAGTTGAAAAGTTCTCGATTAACCGTGTAAACAAAAGTGGAGCCATATTTGATTCAGCCAAATTGAGGTGACCAATCCCTATTTATCACTAATGCTGCAAAACACCTTAAATACATCATTCTAGATTTTGTTGGACGAGTCAAGAGATTATTGTTGTTCCTTTAGTTATCTTTCATCATATGTTCTTTATCACATAGGGTTTACATGTTAATTTATCCAGGTGATCTTCATATCGTCTTCCAAAAGGTGTTTGCTTACAATCATTCTCAGCTATTGCATTGTTTAAAAACATTAGGTGGATGAATGGGCTGCATTTGAAAGCTCTTCCTACAGAAGAGTTGATAAAGACAATCGGTGAGCAATGGAGGAGCGCATGCATCCTAAACGAATCACAAGGGCTCTTTATAGAAGTAAGTGTACTCTTTGCAAACATTATCTTTATTGTGTGTGCAATAGAATGATTGTCAATTTGTCATAGCCATTATCCAGTGGTTCTATTTTTATTTATAAAACTATGCAATCTCAAGACTTATATAATATGGTGCTTCCAATTTTGCTCAACAAAATTTCGTATTTTCGTTGATGATACATAGGTTATGTTACTGTCATAAAAAGTGTTTTACCATCACATACTTTTGATAATTGAGAAGAAGTTATTTTACAATCGGTTTGAGACTAGATTTTCTCTAATCTTGAGAGTTGACATTTTAGATAAGCATAAGTCTTTAATTGTAGTTGACAGTAACTAGGGGTGGCAATTTTGACCCAAATACTTATGAATGTATAGCTTTGGGTTGTGGTTTATCCCAAACAAGTCAAATTGGTCAAATAGCTGAGTTGTTAGACTCGTACCAGTCGAGTCAGTTTGGACCTAAAAAGAGTCGACTCGGTTGTTGACTCGTAAGTATGCTTGACTCAGACCCTAACTCGGAAATTAACGACTGACTCGTCCCGAATCGAGTCACCTCGGAACTTTTTTGAGTCAGAGAAAAGGGCATAAAAGATCAAAGGACTTGCATCATAACCACCTTCTATAATAATATTTGCATCTCTATAATTTTTTTGAAGAAAAAAGACTGTAGATAGAGAAATGAGATATTTCAAAGATAAACACACTGTAGATAGATATATTTGAGATGGAATGATGATGATATGTAGGGGATAGAGATAAAGTTTTATTGGGATATGGAATGGAAAGTATAGAGGGTGTACTTTTGTACCAGGGATACTAGGGATATATGCCTTGGGGTTACATGAAAACGACCAATATACTTTTGTTACCACATAAAACCAGTGTGATGTCACCTCTAACACTAACCAAAGAGTAAAAAATATGAGTAGTTCAAGTTTGTGGTTCATCTTGTCAAATAACCAGAACTTACCTTACAAACTTGATTACGTAGGATGTGTTTTTCCTTTTGATAGTTTTCGTGATTGTTTCTTGTATACAGGATGCTTTTAAGCTACTGGAGGGCGGGATTGACGTGATAACAGATGCCGAAAAATTACTTTCAGATTTGCTATCTTATCCGTTCCATGATACTCTATCAAGGTTACTTGCTGAACTCTGTCATGATTCTTAAGATATTTTTGGCGAAAGGAAAGCGATTGAAACCAAAATAAATAAGTTCTGGATGTAATAACACACACACACACATGTATTATGTATTTATGAATATCTGGGAGAGATAAGGAAGTGGATTTCGGGTAGTTTTCTGTCTGAAACTCTTTCTTCCTAAATGTTGGAAGATTTTGAATAGAAAGGAACAGAAAGGTTAATTTTTCAGCTATCAAATAACCCCTGATATAAAGCAATGTATTTTACATATTAAGGGTATTTCTGTATTAAAAAAAAAGGAAGCTCAATTTTTTTACTGTCCTGTTAACCCTAGAACACATGAAAAATGATCATATTTTCCTCTTTTTTTGTCTTCACTTTACTTTTTTTTTTTACTCCCAACTCAAGAATTCAACATATGCGTCTGACTTTTAAAATTGATTTACCTATGATATTCTTGCCTAGATAGCACAATGTAATATCTGAAATCTGAATTTCTTATAATTTGTGACCAATGCTATCACATGTACAAAAATGGTCTTCACTGAAATATCTTTTGTATGGTCTTCAATATTAAACAAAAGGGCCAAGTTAAAGTAGGATCAAAGCTAGATTATCGTGTGACAAAAAGGTTTTTCACCATAATCACATATGGCACTGGCAGTTCTGAAGGTAGAGAAATCTTAGAAGATGGTCTCCCTGTGGTTGCTGACAGCTTATTAGCTGCATATGATAGTGGTGAGCTGTTAGGTGCCCTTGAAGAAGGAAAATCTGGGTGGCAGAAGTGGGTAAAAGCCTTCGGGAAATCATCAAAACGCAAGGTTATATTATTAAGTATTTGCAGCAATTGGTTGTATGGGTTTTGTTAATTAGTAAATAATATTCTTATTAATGATGTGAACGACAGGGAAAATCTCTATTCATGCCCCTGCGAGTTTTGCTGACAGGAAAACTCCATGGACCTGACATGGGAGAGAGCATAGTTTTGATTCATAGAGCGGGGACTAGTGGAATCGTGTCCCCTAAAGTTGGATTCGTTACACTGGAACAACGGCTCAAATCACTAAGAGAAGTTAAATGGGAAGCATTTAGCAAGGTGGAGCCTGTCCCTTCTCACTGAGTTATGGTATATGTGTGTGAATTTATTGAACCAAGTGATTCAGATTTTGTAGAATATAGTCATCATTTCAACATCTTTGGGTAGTTTATAGAATTATATCAACTGCATTGGATTATCTGGGTACATTGTACTATATATTTTATAGTTGGATAGGCGACTGAGTGTTTTGCGCTCTCTCTCTCTCTCTCTCTCTCTCTCTCTCTCTCTCTCTCTCTCTCTCTCTCTCTCTCTCTGATTATATATATATAAAAGAAAATATGTCTAATTGTAGTTAATTAGGTCTTAAAGAAAAATTAAGTTACTATATAAACAATTAAGTAGGTACTATAAGTTATCTTTTAATCGGAGGCCTTACTTTTGTGATTAACGACTTTTAACTCAGGTCTCCGAAAACTCGGAGATCGCCCTGCTTATTTGGTGTTTCGTTTAAAATGATTACATATTACATTACATAAAGTATACCCTTGTTATGCCCAATTCATGAGTTTGAAGCATGTTGGCTATCACATGTTGAAAAGTATGATCTGAACGATCATGAATGGCTTCTGGGCCTCTGGCATTATACTTCTCATGTAGACAATGGGTCCTTGTGTATTTGCGTGATACATTCTTTGCGGAAATGTGTATGTGAGCCAGTGATAGATATGTGAATGCATCAACAACTCTAAATCAGGGTTTGTTTAATTGAATGAGAAAGCGTTGGAGTGTCGCAATGAGAGAAGTGAAAGCAGATTATGACACAATGAACACCCTCTCTCTTTTGCGGACTCCATCTCCCATTGAGAAACAAGCATCCGAACTATACACAAGAAAGACTCTCATGAGAAATCAAGAAGAGTTGGTTGGGACGCACAAATGTAACCTTAGCAACTCTAATGTTCTAGAAATGAAAACTACTTGTAGCTGCTGTATGCATTTTCGGATGTTTTATGCAGACGTGAATTGGCAGTCTTCAGGGTGACAAATGTTCATACTTTATACTCTTCCTTCCAGTTACATTTTAAAGCGATTTACGATACATGCAAAGAGCGGCGTTATACTTGAAGAACGAGTTAATGATCTGTTTTCTAGTTATCTTGAGTCGCACACAAAGATATAATACCCTTAGACACGAGGCTTTTATATTGGTAGAGCAAGGGGCTGAGTCTGTTGATACATACAACGCGACCATGATAGCTTTGGAAGAGGCTACAAGGAGAATTTCCGTAAAGAGAAGCAAGACATGTTATGGTTAACGAGCATAGCCTGGAAGATTCAGGAAGCAATGGAGCACTGACAAAAAAGAATAGCAAAAATCACAGTAGGGGTTTGGAGTTTTGGACCATAAAGATCATTTGTTTGACCTGTTACCCAATTCGCGCGGGACAGTTTTCTACATATTCGAAAGATCATTTGTTTAAAGAGATCACGAAGAAACGTTAGTACACAACTCCAACTTTCACTTTCTCCCTTCACTTTCGAACTTCTCTAATGTATTATAATAAATGAAAATATGATTGTGAGAGCATTCAGGAAGAATTTAATACAACAATCACTTTAGACTCAAATCAAACTCTACCATTGGCAGTATTAAGGAGACTAATTCGTGGAAGTTGAATTGTGAAGGAATGTAGAGATCATTAATAATTGAATTCAAGATAAGTTCCCGAGAAATAAATACAGATATCCAAGAAGCAATGGAGCAGTGATAACTTTTACAACAAACAGGATGATAAATGTCCACTAGTGGTCACGATCATGGATCAAATTGTGCCATGATAATGGTAATGACCTTAGCTAAAAGGGCATGATGTAATTGCCCCGCGATTACAATAATGAGCATGATATGTCATCACTCAATAAAACTTTATAGATTAGAATAAGCTATTATACGTAAGAGGAGAGGAAGGAAAAGGACCAAAAGTCTAAAACCACCATGGAGATAATAATCCTAGAAGAAAAGCAGTTAAACCTCCTGATATGTCAATTAGCTGAATTTGTGGATGTATAATTATTAGATCGTCTCTTTTCATTCTTATCAACCACCAATGATATTAATCAACAGGTTGGAGTCTGCTGTTCTTGACCTAGCTGCAGATGATAGTGGGAGATTACTAAAACAGAAGTCTTCATTTCATTGAGACAAAGTTTGAATCTTTATTTGATTTGTGGGTATTTCTTTACTAATGTTTCACCTTTTCCTTAATTCTACCAATTTATCCGATGGCAGAGAAGTAAAAAGTATGTCAAGCTGAACAATGGTGACCGTGCCACAGCTAGTGGGATGATATTGAGCACTTGCAGAAAACACACACTTTGATCATTTATTTTGTATGTGAAGCACATGTTGATATATAATCTTCAATTTACTTGCTGTTGTATACAGATTATTACAGAGAGTGGTTCAAAAGCGAAGGCCAATAAAACTGGAATATATTAAAGATGGAAAGAAAATCACACAGTAAGATATCTTCTCAAGAAACAAACAATGAAGGCAGTGCGAAATCTACAAGTCTCAAAGATATGCAGTTGAATTATACTATACTATTTATATTTATTCTGTTTCTTTTAATGAAAATAATCTGTTTAAGCATTCGTTTCTCCAATTGCATTATCTTTCATCTGGTGCATTATTGTAACTTCAAATAGAATACTCTAAATATTCCAATGGCATCACAAACCATGAGAATTGGCATAAAGGATCGGCGTTTCTTTTCAGCATAACAGTATTTGTGTTGAAAGCATAACAGTATTTGTGTTGAATCTGAACTATGCCAATTAGGGGAACAGACATAGTATGACGTTGTGAATACCATTCTTGTAGGGATGCTTGATCTTAATCCTCAGCCATCTTGGGGAATTTGGATTAACAAAATCCCAAAATATTTTCGCCATAGTATAATAAATATGTGCAACAGACAACCATTTTCTACTTTTACATAATGTTATTGTAATATGCTGTCCTTTTCTTTTTCCATAATTGAATACTGATTATAACAGGAGGTCGAGGAATGCAGCATGGTCATGGCAGAGGGTTTAGAGATGGGAACAAGAGTCGTTCGGTTCCTAATGCTCATGTCCGTTCAGAAGTTAAAAATCTTAAGCAAGTTAGAAAAGAAAGGCAGACAAAAGCAACCAAATCTTCTATAATGAAAAATAACCCGAAGAAAGGGAAGAAATTTGGCAACTATGGTAAGAAAGGAGGGAAGGGAGGAAAGAAATAGATAAGCTTTTGATAATTGGTGTTTACTCTTGTTCTGATAGTACAAATAGGAATCATGTATGGTGTATCACTAACAAACATGTGTAATGATCGTTAAGCATATAAAGTTGATCGATATACTCATATACATATGCTGGCCGCTGGCTATCTTGGCTCATTTTTTCCTTCTTAAAATAGGAATTAATGTTAGTTTTTATGTTTTTCCTACATTTCTCATATTCTTAAATTTTAACTTTAGCTTCCAAAAGAAGTTCACTCTTCCATCATATACACACTATTACATATTTGAAACTTGCCTATTACCGTGAACAAAAGATTGTCAGTGATATTTGACACATGGTTCTTGTATAGTTCAGATATGAATCTTCATATATTTGTTTAAATCGGTTATATTAGTTATAACATGGTTGATAAAATAAAATTTATCTATCACAATAAAAGATTGATTATGTTATGTCGTTTTTTTCTTTCATTAACACAAACATAAATATTTAAGGTCAAAGTTAAAAAAGCAAGACTTCAAAAGTCAAAAAGGACACTTGTAATGAGACGAAGGAAGTATGTGAGTATAAGTTATTTACGAAAATAAAAATAAAAATGTAAGTAAAGCACAAGGATTAAAAATGCAATATAGTCAAATAATACTAAAAACGCATCATCATGATATATAACATACATACAGATATTGATATAGATAGGAGGAAGTGGCACAAGAGAAGGTAAGGTGAGGGGTGGGGAGGTGTTGGTTCCATGTCGTGTGGGCTTTCATGATTCGACACCTTCCCTCCTCATTCAGATCCTGATCCTGATTCTGATCGTGATCCTGCTTGTTGTAGTAAATAAATAAAAAATGGTATTTGTTGGGAGGCAAATATTTGAGAAGTTTAAGAAGAAAGAAATAGAAAAAGAAGAGGAAGAAGAAAATGAAATGCAACAATTATTAAGATTGGGTGGAAGATATGAGATTGGGAGGACTCTTGGGCATGGTAATATGGGAAAGATCAAATATGCTAAAGACATTCAAACCGAACACTCTTTTGCCATTCGAATCATCAATAACCACCACCACCTCTCTGATCAGGTTCTATTCCTGTTTGATTAATAATTTCACTCCACAATTACTAGTTTTTATGTTTTGTTATTCATATTGATATTTGCAGATAAAGAGGGACATTGGTACATTGAAGCTCCTTAAACATCCCAACGTCGTAAGATTACATCAGGTATCTATCTGCACTATATTCTCATACTCACCAATATACACATTCATACGACTTTATGTAATATTGCTCACCTAGCTAATAAGAAGCTCTTACATTACGTATGTCACGAATCAATTTTTTTTTACTTATCAGTGCCCCCACTAATTAAGATGTTTACCTGCAGATAATATCTAGCAAAACCAAGATTTATATGGTTCTGGAATACGTCACTGGAGGCGAATTATTCGACACAATTGTATGTTATGCTTGCTATTCTTTTCTTTTTAATTAATTTGTAAAAAATAATAAATTTTTTCTCTCACATACTTGAGAATTGTACAGGCATCAAATGGGAAGCTACCCGAGTCACACGCCAGGAAGTTATTTCAACAGTTAATCGATGGTGTCAGTTACTGTCATGACAAAGGTGTTTTTCACCGGGATCTCAAGGTCTCATTCTCAATCATCCACATTCTAACCCTTCATTAGTTACTCTATATAACATATTATACACTCTTCTGATGAATTTTGAATATATGTATATATATTCCTGCAGCTAGAGAATGTGCTTGTGGATGCTAAAGGAAACATCAAGATATCTGACTTTGGCCTCAGCGCATTACCCCAACATTTCAAGGTGAGTAACCCTCAAGAGAAGGCCAGGTACAAATGGATATTTAATTATGCACCAGATCAGATGGATTTTATATAATTGTAGGTGTTTCTATGGTTTTAGGATGATGGGTTGCTGTATGAGCACACATCTTGTCCAAATCTTAACTATGTAGCTCCTGAAATCCTCTCCAACAGAGGATATGATGGAGCCGCATTGGATACCTGGTCCTGTGGTGTCATCTTGTACGTAATCCTCACAGGCTATTTACCTTTTGATGATAGAAATGTTGCTGTGCTTTATCAAAAGGTATTCATGCACGCTGTCTATACATATTGATGACTTGAATTGAATGATGTTTAATTAATAAATTCTACTTGGGGGTGGGGTGGGTTTATTCTAGATCTTCAATGGGGAAGTGCATATGCCTAAATCGATGTCTCTTGGAGCGAGGTGTCTGATAAAGAGAATTCTTGATCCAAACCCTAAAACCAGGATAACAATGACAGATATCAAAGCCGATGAATGGTTCAAATTGGAGTATACCCCTTCCAAACCCAATCAAGAGGTGGATATGCACATTTATGACGATCAAGTTTTGTCACAACAAGATACTGTAAGAAAATCAAATGCTCTACTTAGCTTCCACACAATGAATAGGCTGTACTTGATGATAATTCTTTTAAGTTGTTGTCTTATATGTCGCTGCAGCCAACTGACGCAGAATCACCTTCTCAAATCAATGCATGACAAGTGTTTGAGAAACTGAGTATTGGACATTGTCAATTAAAGTATATGATGCATGACATTTCCTTCCAACTTTCCAAAGTATTGGTTTATTTCAGGTTAGATTTACATTCAGTCTTTCACATTACAGTGGGATTTGGAGATCATTTCAACCTTCATGTCCATTCCTTATAAAAAAAACTAAACCCTTGTGTATAAATTTTGTGGATTTAGAACAAAAAAGGCCATAGAAAGTCAGGTCAGCTATCAGCTACGACAGAAGTAAGCAAAGACTGACTGTTGTCTTGATTTTGTCACAATATGAACCTGCAGTGGTGATACCATTCGATATACTCCCTATATCTGCCATATAGCAGTGCACCAGCTCTGTCTCCAATGCTTGATTGAAGTCTTATTGTATGTGGCTGCTATATATATGTAACATGTTGATTTTGCCAAGTCAAGTGCATTTGGCCACACAAGTTGTTGGAAGCTTCTGTATTAGGTAGGCCATTGCTTTGGTTCAGAACTTCAGATGAAGAGTGTCTGAATAGGTGATAAATATATAGTAGATGTAGGTATTATATTTGCACGTTCACACTCTACGTATATTCAAAATTTGTGGGTAGACAAAGAAAAGATAAAAGAATTTTTGCTGAGTCTTTGTACCACATGTCAGCAATGTCCTGAGCTGACCTTTGAAGAATAGCATTCCTTATGAGGTGATAAAGGTTGTTCTTGATGGTTATAGTGTGTATTTGATGGGTTAAAGAGAAATTTTGGGTTTTACTTGTAAACCTTCCTCAATCACTTGAATGTCTTGATGAAGTTATATTTGTGGTTTCTAACACATTCTTATGCAGGAGTGTCGTGACTGCATGTTTCGGAGATAATTCGGTTAGAGTGCCACCACAAAATGGGCTGAATGGTTCTTGTAGTAGTAAAGGGTTTGGTGTTTGTGCTAGGAGGGCAAATGTGCTACTTTAGCTAATTCATTCGCAACAGTGACACTCTGCACAGAACGACACTTTCCAGAGGTTGTTCCTTGATCTAACTCGTTTTCAGGTCCTATTTCCCCTCTGGTTCAACTTTGGTTTCAGGTGCTGCTCGTTTGGCAAAAGATCTGTATGATTCTAGAGCACCTAATCTGGAATCATTGCAGAAAGTGTGTCCAAATACCATCCTTTCATTTCAACAGCAGGTACATAGCTTAATATTTCTATGACATCTGTTATGCGACTTGCATACATCTGTTATGTAACTTAAGTGGTGCATGCTGCTGTACTACTGTATTCCCAACTATGCGTATTTTTTTAGATTGATGTTAGTACCATGCTGATCCAAAGGTTGATGCTTACATTTGTTTGCTTAACTATGACTTCTAAGTTCAAAGAGTGGTAGTATCATGATGTTAGTGGGAACAAAATGAAATGACGATTTTAACTTGGTGCAGCTCGTGGAATTTTCAGCTGCAGAGTGTTCTGGGGTGGTTTAAAAGAAGGTGATAGGTTTGTGACAGTGAAGGATCTTGTATTTGCAGTAGAATATGCATTACAAGTACCGGGTTACACAAAAGCTGTGGCATGGTACCCCCAGGCAGATAGAGATCGTGATTGAGCTTCGCTGATTTGAGACCTGAATCATATATTGTTGTCCCAATTTATATACTTACATACTCACATAATTTTTTGTATTCTTTCTTTTAACTGTCTGGTACATGGCAGACAGTCCGTATGTATTTTTGCTTCTTGATTTATTAGTTATAGTTATTGGGAAGCTGATATCAGTATGTGGTGTGTTAAATGAATACTCAAATCATATTGACTGATGCACACATTGTTTATTGGGCAAACTGACCAATACTATATTATGAATTGTAAACCCAAACCAAACTAGAATGCATGCAACTGAAAATTGCAACTTCCCATATGTATTTATGCATACCGCTATGATTATATATAAGAAAATAATAACGAAAACATCATCTTTTCAATGAAGCAATACTACACTTCAGGCTGAATACAAACACATCAGCAGTAGCATCCATAATGATAATACCATTAAAACAGAAAGCATTAAAGCTTAAAGAATAAGTAGCTACTCTGATAGATATATCAAGTTGAATGCTCCTGATGGGATTTCATTAGATGACGCTTCCTTTAAGTTGAATGCTCCTGATGGGATTTCATTAGATGACGCTTCCTTTAAGTTGAATGCTCCTGATGGGATTTCATTAGATGACGCTTCCTTTATAGAAAATTTACAAGCATGTTATACTGACCTTCCAATCAGAGTTAACAAATTTTTGTAAACTTATTGAATGTTTATTTCCTATTTGACAAACTTTTCAATAGTGATTGGCTTTCTATATAAGTTTTCTGTTTTGTTCTGCAAGTTACAGGTTACAGTTGTTATATAGGCTACCACACACTTGCATATTTCAATATGAAAATCTGCTTGATTTATCTTTCAAAATCTTCTTGATTTATCTTTCTAACCTGATAGTGTAATTCTCAACATTGCATAACAATAGGCAATTTTTCTTATATGAACCTTGAAAGGCATGTCATCCTGTATTTCCTTCATGTCATATCAATTTTTCTTATACATATACATATGAACATGGAAAATATTAAGAAGCCTTGCTACTAACTATCAAGTGGCTGCCTATCTGGGGTGCTGAAAACTAACAAAATGAGTTTCTCGCCTGGAGTTGTGTAATGATAGCTCTTGTAGTAAATTTAACCATGTAACAAAATAAATAAATACAGTATCTTTTAGATGCATAACCATCCATGTTGCTGGTGGCCTTTAGTTGCTTGAAATGACAGGTTCAGTAATATTGAAGCTTACATTTGCTTATGCTACGATGCCTACCGAAACTAGTTGCAGGCCCATCCTCAGGAAGTTGGAGATGTTCCTCCTTATAATTGACTTGGACAAGACAAAGACCATGAGGGGGAGCTACAAGAGCGACCTTTGCAAGTTCCTTGCGATCACATGTTGCCAAAATTTTTGGAATAATGTCTGGTGGAACAGCCTCCCTCCCAATTTGTACAAGTAAAGCAACCTACAAAAGTAGATTTTCAGTGACTGGATAGTAACAATAATTAATTGATGTAGTATATAAAGTATTGAACAGCTTCGCAAGGAAATGTACCATGTTTCGAATTTGCTTATATAGAAACCCAGAGCCTTCAACCTCAACCTGCAAAATAGGTCCCTGAAAAGAAATATAACAAACAATTACGACCTTACTCCTGCAAGTATTTCTTCATATTAGGAGCACAAGAAAAGGCACCCAAATGGAAGTAAAGACCTTTTCAATAATATCCACTCGAGATATGTTCTTGACAGGGTTAACTGTACGATCATTGCGTTGTGCATTTGCAAAAGCAGAAAAATCATGTTTCCCTACAAAATACTTGGTAGCTTCCTTCATGACACAAGTATTGAGTTTGGAAAGATTGTGATAGGCATATAGGCGATGGAATGGGTCCATGACAGTGTCATTATAGATGTTATAATGATAAATCTTTCCTGTGACGGAAAAGCGCGCATGGAATTGGGGGAGTGCAGGGCTAACTTGTTTAACTCGAACGTCAGGAGGAAGAACACCATTGAGTGCTGCGTGCATATCCTCCAGTTGGTCATAATTGAAAGGTGTAAGGAAGTGTGCCACCTGCTAAATGAAATCCAAATCACAATCCCAATGGTTGGTCAATGATTATAATCATTACTACTAAACGGAAAGAAAATAAAAAGTAAATGTGTGATGAAGGTAATCAGAGCTGACCTGACCTAGAGCATGAACTCCGGTGTCGGTCCTACTTGCACCAACTAAAGAGAGATCCTTACGGTCGAGTTTTGTAACGCGGGTTAAGGCTTGTTCCAAGGTGCATTGTAAGGTTGGCGTTGAGGACTGATACTGCCAACCTAACAGTATATAATATATATAAATATAAATGATTAACAGAAATCACTTGAAATAAAATGCTTGTGATGTAACTAATGCATTGGTTAGTTAATAATAATAAATAATAAAGTAAAAGTAATCGGGTGGATTGTAAGTAACTGAAGAACATGAGTAAGTAGGTAGTGAAGAAAGAGAGTAGTAGTAACCAGAAAATCGAGTGCCGTCGTAAGATAAAACCAAGCGCCATTTGTAAAGATGTTGTTGTTGCTCATTACAATAATAATTATTATTATCATCTTCGAGATGAGGAGCTGCTGCTAACGGAAGTGCAATTGCCATATTCATTCCTCCCTTTAATTTGCTTATCGATTCCTAAGATAATATTATTTGTGCAATGTTAGTGAAAACAAAGAGAGTCATCAAAACATTAAACTACATGTATTGGGATCAGAGTAATCCATCGTATCCTCGACATTCTATCGAGTAACTGTTAAAAATACATACTTGACCTACTCACCTACATGTTTGCATACTAAGCAACTGTTAAGAAAAATAATTATATGAGGCATTTCATCAAATACCTTGTATGCATTTGTTAACTTTTACAGCCTCCAACTCCACATTACGAACTAAGTTTTTGTAAACAAGGCCACTAACGAATAAATACATCCAGACCAAAACACAACGATAGATTAGGAAATCAGCATCGATACATTACCTATAAAATAAAATTTTAAAATCTGATAGCAAATATTGACAAAAAAAAGAAAAACAAGAAGAGGCATAATGGTATACCAGATGTGGTTATGGATTGAAGAAGATTTCAAGATGGTAACTCTATAGTTGAAAACTAAGGAATAGAAGGCCAGACATGAACAACGGGATGGAACACAGTTTTTTTTTTTTTTTTTATTAATTTTTTCTTTTTTGGAGGGAGTTGGTGTTATCTTTTTGCTAAAAAAACGTCTTTTGGATAAGATTACATCTTTCGTCCCTGTTTTTTTATTAGTATTCGCTACAGGTCCCTAAATTCCATTTATTAAAATAAGCCCCATAAATAAGCACAGTTTGCCCGAATACGTCGATTTTGTTTCTAGGATTCAATAAGCACAGTTAAAATCAGGGGCTAAAATGGTAAACTTAAAAATCAATGGGGGGTTAGTTGTACATTTATATATAAACACTCGGTCTTCCCCAAATATGATTGTGAGCCGCATACCACTTTGAGCTATCACTAAACGAGTTAACAAACAGTAGTAATCGAACATGATTTGTAGCCGTAATTCATTGTGAAAATCTGCTAGGGTTCTTCGTTAATTGTGAGTATATACATGTGATTTCTTTAGTTCCGAAATTTCTTAATGTGGTATAGTTTATAATTGTTGTTACTTACTTTAATTGTTGAAATATATTCCGGTAATCTTTGCTGAAATTAGAATCCACAGAATAGGTAGAGGTAGCTAATGATCTGTGTACCAAAATTCTGGCAATTCTATGAACGAACCTCTTTATGTGGTGTTTGGATATGCATTTGCAAAGTGTGATTATCAGATGTTTAAAACTAAGAATCGAGATTGAATAGTGAGCTGAACAAAATGATTGAAGTTAGAAATGGTTATATGATTTTATATTCACCCTTCAAATTCAGTTTTGTTGCTGCAACTTGTTAACTGCTTTTCTAATCTGATTATGTCAATTCGAACTATGATAGTATCCTTTCTGAAAGTTTTTTCTGGTGGTTAATATCTAGGATAATTCGAACTATGATCCAAAATGCCGGTTCACGGTGATTGTCATACAAGAACAGTTGGGCTGCCAACATAGGAGCAAGCAATATAGATTGCACCAATATTACAAACATTTCGAGAAATATAGATTGCACTAAAATTACAAAAGTTTCCCTACAAAAGAGGAGGCAACTACACCACCCCTACTGGTACAAAGGTCGCTGATTGGGTAAGTAAATCTATGTGAAAGGTTTGCAATCGAGAATTTTCAGGTTTTTTTACAACTCATTTACTTTTCTCCATTTGTGTTATTATATAACAAATAATATTTAGTAGGTTTATATCATTTTTATGTCATATATATCTTGTTCTCACTGGGTTCCATGCTTATGTCAGTGAAAACACAATATTAAAATGAGAACGGTGAGAACATTTTTGGTTTCCATTCACAGTTTATTTTTATTTGTGAACCTTATGTTATTTTTCTTTGCTTCACAGACAATTTTAATTGTGAATCTTTATTAGTTTTTGGCTTCACATTGAACTTTCATACTTTTTGGCTTCAGAGAATATACACAGAAGTGAAGCTTTATATTCTTTTGCTTCACAGAAATTTACAAAAGGGTGAAGCTTTATTATTGTTCTCACCATTCTCATTTTAACGTTGTGTTCTCACTGGAACCCAATCTCACTAAGTCACTCTAATATATATATATATATATATATATATATATATATATATATATATATGTCAGTTTATCACTTCTTATATAAGCTTATTTGGATTGTAATTCATAAGGTGAGTTTTCAATTATACTTTATAGATATAGTCTGTTTATATCATTCGCTTGTAGAGAGTAATTTTAGAACTCGTTCATTATAATTTTCAGAAAATAATTATCCATTTCAAATTTGCGCTAAAATAAAGTTGGGGTCTCGAAAAGAAATGGATGTTAAACTTCGGCCCTTCAACACAACTCCGATGGAAGGTTTGGGGGGTTATCCTCTTCTTCTCGAGTTTCAGTTTCAGGTCAAGTGTAAGATTAAGAATAATAATATTAATAATAAAATCTACTGTTGTTGTTCACCGGACCCGTGGTCCTTAAGTGATGGAAACAACTTCAAACCCAAACCCAAATCAAAACACCCAAAGAATCCTCTTTCCGATGACAACGCCCGCCGCATTATAAAAGCAAAAGCCCGTTATTTAAGCGAGTTGAGGCGCAATCAGGGTTCACGAGCCCTGACACCCAGGTGGATCAAAAGGTCACCTCATCAGATGATTCAGTACTTGGAAGATGATAGGAACGGCCATTTGTACGGTAGGCACGTTGTCGCAGCAATTCAACGCGTCCGTAGCCTTTCGGGTTTGCCCGATGGCTCTTATGACATGAGGCAGGTCATGGCTTCTTTTGTTACTAAACTCACTTTTAGAGACATGTGTACTGTCTTGAAAGAGCAAAGGAATTGGAGGCAAGTTAGAGACTTTTTTGCCTGGATGAAATTACAGGTGTGTGTCATTTACTATATGTTATTTATGTATTTATTTATACATATACCTTATTATTATTGTTGTTGTTGTGATTGATATGGTGTAATGTTAGATTAACAGTTAAGTTACCGTCCCAGTGTTATCGTCTATACCCTCGTGCTTCGAACTTATGGACAAACGGGAAAAATTAAGCTTTCAGAAGACACATTCTTGGAAATGCTTGAAGCTGGGTGTGAGCCAGATGAAGTTGCTTGTGGAACTATGTTGTGTGCTTATGCTAAATGGGGTCGCCACGAGCCTATGTTGTCATTTTATTCTGCTGTACAACAACGTGGCATCATGCTCTCTGTTGCAGTTTACAATTTCATGCTATCCTCTTTGCACAAGAAATCTTTACACCAAAGTGTCATACAGATTTGGAAAGAGATGGAAGCTACTGGCGTAGTACCCAATCATTTCACATACACACTTGTTATAAGCTCATTAGTGAAAATTGGTCTTACTGAAGAAGCTTTCAACACCTTTAGGAATATGAAGACTATGGGATTCGTGCCGGAGGAGGTTACTTATAGCCTCCTTATTACACTGTGTTCTAAAAACGGCATCCAAGATGAAGCCTTAAGACTCTATCAAGACATGAGACAGCATAATTTAGTTCCTAGTAACTTCACTTGTGCTTCACTTTTATCCCTGTACTACAGAAGTGGAAATTATTCCAAAGCTTTATCTCTCTTCTCAGAAATGGAAAGATGTAAAGTTGTACCAGATGAAGTCATATATGGGTTGCTTATTAGGATATATGGTAAGCTTGGTCTATATGAGGATGCCATGATTACATTCCAAGAGATTCAGAGGTTGGGTCTGTTAAGTAATGATAAAACATACATAACAATGGCACAAGTTCATCTCAATGCAGGGAATTGTGAAAAAGCACTGGACATAATGGAACATATGAGATCTAAAGAATTAGGGTTCTCGAGGTTTGCGTATATTGTTTTGTTGCAATGCTATGTTATGCTGGAGGATGCAGAAGCTGCTGACCTTACGTTTCAAGCTCTTTCAGAGACTGGTTTTCCTGACTCTTCTTCTTGTACCAGCATGCTGACTTTGTATATGAAACTAGGACTTACTGAGAAGGCAAAAGACTTGACCATCCAAATGCGAAAAAATAAAGTAAAATTTGATAGGCTGCTTCTTACGACTGTCATGAAGGTATATTCCATGGAAAAGATGTCCAGTGATGCTGAGCAAATGATACAAGAGCTTTACAGAGACGGATTGTTGGAAGATAATAGCTTCGTTAAAACGATTTTGATGGGTGTATGTGGAGAGTTTACAAGACTTGAAGAAGCTGATTCAGATCCCTTGGCATTTGAGCTACTACTGATGCTGTATATGACAGCTGAAACTTCAAATAAGATGGAAACAATACTCAAGTTGTTGCTGGACACTACTAATGGCTTGTTGGTAGCCACTCAACTGGTTATTCGTTTCATCAAAGAAGGTAAGCCATTTTTTTTCCATCACTAAGCTGTGCCTGCTTTTGTTCAGGGTACCAAAAATTGGTGTCTTGTTGGTGTAGGTTTAACATCCGAAGCTGAATTACTGTTTGACCAATTACTGAAGCTGGGTTGCAAGCCAGATATTTCTGCTTTATCATCTATGGTGTATATATATGGAAAGCGCAATCAGATGGTGCATGTCAGACAAGTGTTTGCAGCAGTGGCAGACGATTCTTCAGCACAAAAGCATTTGTACAGTTGTATGATTGATGTATTTGCTAAATCTGCAAAAGTGGATGAGGCATACTTGTTTTACAAAGAGGAAAATAATAGAGGCCATGATGTTGGTGCTGTTGCAATTAGCATGCTTGTGACTGCATTGACTAGTTGTGGTAAGAAACGAGAACCGAAGCAGAGAGCTGCCTGCTATAGTGCTATAGTACAATGTTCTACACCTATTTTTTTTTTTCTTGAATTCTTTTTTTTCTTTGAATTTGAATAATAATTATTACCCTAGGAGATACAGTAATAATTTTTCTCGCTTTCTAGGAAAGCATCGTGAGGCAGGGAATGTTATCAATGATTGTTTTTCTAAGAACATGGAGCTTGATACAGTGGCGTACAATACTTTCATAAAAGCAATGCTAGAGGCTGGTTTGCTTCCTGTGCTTTAGTTCCTTTTACTCCTCTTTATAGAAATTTCATCAAGTGCATGCAAACTTAGATATGAATGGCGCAGGTAGACTGAAGTTTGCTGCCAGTATCTATGAGAGAATGCTTAGTAATGGTGTTGCTCCATCGATTCAAACATTCAACACCATGATTACGTAACAACTTTTATTTATTCTTACAACATTTAACAGAATTGGTCTTACAAGCAAGAAAAAGAGTTCAATGCTATTTTCTTATGATGCAATTGTTGATAAGTGCAGTGTGCATGGACGTGGTCGAAATCTAGATAAAGCTATAGAAATGTTCAACACTGCTCGAATAAAGAGTGTTACTCTGGATGAGAAAGTATACACAAATTTGATATGCTACTATGGGAAGGCTGGTAAATACACTGCTTGTTCCTATTGATAGAAGTAGAAAACATTAGGGTCGATCCTAAAGCTTTTTTCATATATTGATGTCTTTCGTGTAAGACTCAAAATTTAACTGAAAGAGTTTTTAGTATCAGTACATGAGTTTCTTCTAAAATGTCTAGTTAATTTGTGTTATGTATATATTATAAATAAATGCCAGGATCAAAGTGGTATATACAATGATTTTATATAGTCAGTTGTTTCTTAGCGATAGATGTTGGTCTCCCATCTCTGAACTACTTGACATTTATGTAGGTAAAACTGATGAAGCATCCGTCCTGTTTAACCAAATGCGGGAAGAAGGAATAGAACCTGGGAAGGTATTAATACTACTATTATAAATCCATTTGGGGTCGTCACCACCATACTGGGTAGGGTCATAAGTCCATTTGGTTCACCATACAATTGCAAGTCATACTCTAATATGATCGAATTTGTATCTTGCAATTGGCTCATGTTTACTTCGACCCCTGATAATGGGTCAGATTATGGACTTGATTTGCATATGGTACGTATATAGTTTCGAGATAAAACTTGGAAGTTTTTTTATTGATTTAAGTTTTTCTGATGATATGTTTGGTTCTTTGCATGACCTTGGTTTGGTTCTTTGCATGACCTTGTGTCACATACCTAAGCAAATCAAAAGTCCAGGACTGGTGCTGGAACCCAAATAGATTTATTGGGATCATAATGTGTATTGTACATACATATGGCTTACCTAGTTTGATATGTTGTATAAATAGGTTAGCTACAATATCATGATGAACGTGTATGCTAGTGGGGGATTCTACCGAGAAGCTGCTCATCTCTTTAATGAGATGCAAAGAGAAGGTTGCTCACCCGACTCATTTACCTATCTTGCCCTAGTTCGAGCTTATACCACTGCTGAGAAGCACATGGAAGCGGAGGAGACCATATGCCTGATGGAGAAAGAAGGGGGGATATCCCCATCGTGTGCGCATTATAATCTATTACTCTCTGCATGTGCAAAAACAGGTCTTGTTGATGAAGTGGAGAGGGTTTATGACCTAATCACAGCTAGATTGGCTCCTGACGTAGGGTGCTATCAAACTATGATTAGATTCTACTTGGACTACGGATACGTGGAAAAAGGCATAGCTTTGTTCGAAACCATTAATGGGACTGTAAAATCTGACAGGTTTATCATGAGTGCAGCTGTGCATTTGTACAGGTCGGCAGGCATGGTCCTCAAGGCTGAAGGTGTTTTAAGTTGCATGAGTAGCCTGGGCATCCCTTTCCTGAACAATATTGGGGTTGGATTCAAGATAAGGCTTGCAGATTGAAATTGACAACTTCAGTTGTTGAGAATAACGTGATTCAACTAGACTTTTCACTAGTTTATTCAAACTTTGTATCTGGTGACTTTGTAATTCTAAATTGTAAACTGTAAATTGTAATTGGGATTAGTACCTGGAAATGCAACTAACTTGTACCAAATCTCTATTGTGTGTACCCAACTTACGTATGCTAATTTTAATGCAACCAACTTTCGAAAATGGTGTTTTTGATGTAACTTGATGACGTGTCGCTCTCTCCATACGCCACGTGGCACGCCATACGCGTGACATGTCATCAAGTTACATCAAAAACACCATTTTGGAAAGTTGGTTGCATTAAAAATAGCATACGTAAGTTGGGTACACACAATAGAGATTTGGTCCAAGTTAGTTGCATTTCCAGATACTTTACCCATTGTAATTTATATCATCTATTATAAAAGAAATCTTTCTATGTTTGTTATGGACTTTGGTGGTTAGTCCAATTGGTAAAGTGATATGAACATGTTTTATTTTGTCCACACATTGTGACAGATTGAAAGAAACCTATGCTGTTGGCGGCCAGTCAACCACCATTCGTTGTCAAATGGGGTTGATATAAAGAAGAAAGACTGCGGGAAGATGTTGAAAAAACTCCTCAGTATGGTTATGCACTCCATGTGTTTGTATTTGTATCTATGTCTCACTGAAGTTTTATATCGTTCTTAAATTTGATTGCTGCACTTTGTTTGTCTGCTAATTCTATGTGTTTACGGATCAAAGAAGGGGGAAATTTGCACTAATAAAGCTAACTGATTGTTTCTGGTACAAGAATGCAACATTTTAATGCAAAAAGGTAAGTGATTGTTACAAATGTATATTGTCAATAGAAATTTGCAGTAGACCTTTTTATTGTATCTCTATTCATAGGAAGGAGGAATACTATGTTTTTTTGATAATTGAGTCTGTGTGTGTGTGTCCTGATTTTGGTGTGCTTTTAACTAGGAAATGTAGTGCTATCATGTTTTTAATAGCTATATGAGGTATGGTCTCTGGATATCAATAGAAGGGATCACGAACAGTGAAGTCCATTTAATTTATGGCTGACTTGGTAGACCAAATGTCGGCCTCTTTTGTTGTCAAACTGGACCATGCATGATCTTTTCCTCAAAAAAATCGATGTTAAAGTTGATTTTGTGGATTTTAATGACGATATTTCTATTTTGAGTTTTTTTAATGAACGGGTCATTGGCAAATTCTGAAAGTGTTGCCAAACATGTCGGACAACCATTGCTTTCACTGATATTAGCAACTGTTGGATGGTGGCTATGAAAATCATTGTCTTTGTATGATTCTGATTTTTTTTTTTTTTTTCTATTTTGGAATTTACCAAGTGTTAAATTGAGATCATCTACTAGTACCTAGAACTTGTTTAAATTGTCTTTCATGTTTCTAACTGAAAGTGGTAATGGAAGAGGTACATCCGAGTATTTGACAACATACTCTTCAATAGAAAAGTTAAAGCTAATTCACGCTTGCAAATTTATGTGGATGTCGTCATACTCTATTATAACGATGAAAAGCTTTCTAAAATGTTTTCAAATCTCATATCTCAATGCTTTGTACTCAATCGACTTCTAGCACTTGTTTCTTTTGTCGTCATGTATTCCTAGTTTGCGGATGACTAAGGAGCACCATTTACCAAACAATAAATAGGAACTTTAGTTAATACTCCCTCCGTCCCATTTTATTTGTCCATCTTTCCATTTTGGTATGTCTCAAAATGATTGTCCTCTTTCAAAATCAACCGATCAAAATGCTTAAAAATAATAAATATGAAATTCTATTGGTGGTCAACAGTAATAAATGCACTTTTGTTAAACTGTGTGTTTCTTGTCTGGTGACAAATAATTTGGGACGGAGGGAGTAGTGTTTATGTAGGGATGCACTATAGTAACACCCAAGACCGTCTCCAATTATTGTTTGATTTTACCAAACTATCTACTTTGTTTGGAACACTTGCATTTATATCTCAATTATCAAATTTAGGGTGTTATGTCTTCACAGCAGTCACAAACCACTGCGACGACATCATCGCCCAAGATACAGATCATAAAATATCTTGACATAAGATATGTACCTCACATCTGTTGATCAAAGATAGATAATAAATCAATAAAAACAAAATAAACAATAGCCAGTATTTCAGACCGGAATTGCAATATAAAAAGGTTAAATGCAAAATTACATGCTTTGTCAATGTTGATATATTTTCCATATGTCGCCAGAATGGTTTCTTCGTGAAGACATATTCTCAAACCACCACTAGGGTTTCAGTGTCCAGATTGTAATGGATGTGTTCACTGCATTTTCAGTATATACAAAGTATCTGCATCAGAAAGAACTTGTCATAATACCATTTGCATCTGTATGTCTTTCAAACATCAACGCAGATCAATCACGTCAAACTTCAACTTGGGGTTGATATAAACATCTGTACATTGTTTATAAATTGGACTGCCATCTGAAGGTGTATCATGCGCATGGAAACCCCGATGAGGACAGTTTCTTATGACTCCCATACCGCCAGGCGTCGTCAGACGGAAAATACCATGATTTCTGTAAACATGATAGTGAATCAGTAAACTGTAAGTTATTCTATATCTAACAAATGAGTTCATTCAATAAAGAACTTGGAAAAGCCAAAAAGACTCCATCTTGACAACTGCAAAATTTTTTAACACTTCTACAATAACATATTCATTGTAGTTCATCTTTACATATTACTGGTCTTAAATTTGTTCCATAAGAATATTTTGATCACCGTATAATAGTCAAATAGACAACACCAAGGTGGCATAGTTGTAAGGCACCTAGATATCCTCATAATAGGTCTCAGGTTCGAACCTCCCTAGGTGAACATCTTGAGGTGGCCAGGGAAAGGGTTCGCAAAAAAAAAAAAATTGTAAAAAATAAGAAGAGAACCATAAACATTCGGAAACCTTGAGTACACAAAACAATGATTATTTGAGTAATTTCCTATTTGATTTACATTATTCAAATAATCATTTTTTTTACATTATTTACATTATTTTGTGTAAAATACCATTTGGAAATTATTCAACTACGTGTATATATAGAAGATAAGAAGAGAACCATAAACATAAAGAAACATAAACTTTAACGTAATTGTCCGCAAACATTAACATAATCGTTCAATTGTTCAAATACTTCCAAAACCCTAATATTTATTCATATTAAAATGTTGACCAACTTTGAATTTGAGCGAATAAATCCGACTTTGACCAATTTTGACCTGTTGACCGATTTTTTAGCCCGATTTAGGCCTAGTCAAGTCGGACTAATCCCAAAACCTGACTAGTCGGCTGACTTGGCCAACTTTTACAACACTGCCCCTACGTAACCACATAATCATGATTAAAATCACTTTAACTATGAATCAAGTCATAATAACCAGATTATTTAGTTTACTAATTACTGAACCCAACCTAATAATCAGATTATCTAGTATATTTGTAGTAGTTCATATATATATATAGGTGGAGGATTTTTTTAATTTTTTTCTTTAAAAATCTAACCTAAATCAATGTTCGCATGTGAATGAAGTTAAATCACATGTGAACAAGCATGTAATGTAGTGGTTCTCAAGGTTCTCAACTTTTAGTTGGTTATCATATGAACCTCCACCTATATATATATATATATATATATATATATAGACACACACACACACATCCATATATACATGTGATGTGACAAATGATGTACGAATACCTTGAACTATCTCTTGGTGCCATGACGATTGCAATGGCCTCAGGCAACATAATCTGGAAAATGAACAAACAAAGTGCTCAGCTAATAAATGCATGGCTTCTAGAATTCCTTTCAAAAAAGTACCAACTTATGGTTGAAGTAATACTCATAATCCATCTAATAATTCACACAGGCGATGGAAGTTGTAAAAACATAGTTGAATGAGTACACAAAACAATGATTATTTGAATAATTTCCGAATGGTATAATGTTAACCACATGTAACCTTGTGTTTTCATGCCTAGGGGTGATTAAACACTGATCTGGACCCACAACCAGTTCCGTGTGTTTTGTGGGTCCAGACCAGACCAAACTTGTATGGATGATAATCGATTTTGTTCCGGGGTCTTAATTTTTTACATAACAGATTCCTAGTTTAATATTTTACAGTCAAAATCAGTTAATGATTGGTCCACTTAAGCCTTAGACCAAGTCATAACGGTTTTTTTACAACATATTACAAATTCTTCAAATGCCAGGTTCGTATTATGATTCGCTTCACCAGTTTATGGATTGATCCGACCGTAAATATTTTATGATTGTGCCAATAACCCAGAGGATACTAACATGGCGATTAGATTGGCGATACATCTCTACAAACGCTATCGAAATTCTACGGATTGGTACACTGATGTTTTATTGTTAGTGAAGACCAAATCTTGACGAATAAACCGATAGATGGTACTATCGGAGTCACACTAGGTAGGGATGGGAAGAAAAAGAAATTCCGGATGTGGAACCCGATATTCAAACCTGATTTATCCGCGGTATCCTCGAGTTCACCGGTAAGGGGGCAGGGTGGCCCTAAATTCCCAATCCCGAGCCCAAGGATGTGAATAGATGTGTGCACGAGTGTGTGTAGGGAGTGGGAAACAGAGATGGAGATGGGCAATGGGCAGTGGGAGTGAGAGTGGGAGTGGGGGTGGAAGTGGGAAACAAGGATGAGGATGGGGATGGGATCCCCGGTCCTAGCCTCATTGCCATATCTACAAATGAGTAAACGGTATTGATTTGACTTCTGAAAAATCCTCTATCTTTTCTGTATTGAAGTGAATTTTTGATATCTGACAATAGTCAAACAATTCCCTGTACTACAATTTAAGTCGATTAATGCAACATTCATGGGGTTAAGAATGTTATAGCCATAGGAAATGTCACCTGATACGCATAGTGTGTATGAACATCAATAGATGACATGAAACAAGATTGTGTAGGATGTGTCTGCAGAAATTAAACAAACATCAAGATTAATACAAATTCAGTATATAAAGGTCACAAGGCTAGATGACATGAAACAAGATTGTGTAGGATGTGTCTGCAGAAATTAAACAAACATCAAGATTAATACAAATTCAGTATATAAAGGTCACAAGGCTAGATGACATGAAACAAATTGTATAGGATTTGTTTGCAAAAATCAAACAAACATCAAGATGTATTCAGTAGATAAAAGTCAAAAGACATTTTCAGGATAACAAGCATGATGCGCCAAGTTGGCCACACAGGCACAAATCAGAATCTACAAAGTATAAGTAATATTATGAACAAAAGATTATAATACAAAACTTTTACAGCAGTGAATACTAGAGGTAGAAGTTTCAGCTCATTTACAAACACATGGGTTTGGTTTTGATTCCAATGGAATAAGCCTACAGGGTCACACTTTATCTAAAATGTATTCAAATGTGAAAGAACACATTAAATTGTAGGTCTCACATATATCCACCTTCTTGTGGTTCTCATTTGAACTTTACCACATATATCAATCTATCCGATTTAGCTAAGGAAAGTTTCAGATGAGAAGCAACAAAAAATTGAGAACCCGTAAAAACACCAAGATTACGTGTTAGTTCACATGTGAGGATAGATATATGTACGAATGAGAAACAAAAACAAAAAAAAAGGTCAAAAATACTAAGATAACGTGTGAAAATACACAAATCACATTTTTTCACATGTGAACAGTTGAGACCATTCACATGTGAACAAATAAGATAAATTGTGTTTTTAACACATGGTTTTCAAGGTTTTATTTTCTCATTAACATTTTTAAAAGTGTTTCGACAATATCATGTTTACAGGTCAGTTAAAATGTATTTTCACATATAATTTTAGGGTTTTCAGGGTTTTATTGATTCTCATTAACATATTTGCAAGTGTTTCGACATTATCATATGTGAACAAACGCGTAATAGTTCTCACGGTTTTCAACTAAGAAAGTAATGGTTTAAATAGATCAGACAGACCGCACTTCATCCAAAAGGTATTCAAATGTGAATGGACACTTAAATTTGTAGTTCTCACAGATTCCGACCTTCTAGTGGTTCTCATTTAAATAGGCTAATAGACTGACGGATAACAAGCAATTTTAAAACTGAGTTTTGAATTTCGCTAAATGAATTTGGATTTTAATATATCCAAATCCAAATCCAAATCAACTAACATACTTGCAAGGCCCAAAAATGATATCTTGTAATAATCAAATGCCAATTTCATTAAAGCACAGGTGAGATCAAAAGTCAAAACGTTCTAATCCAAAGCAAGTGACATGTCGTTTTTTATACAAACCATATGGCACATCCAGTGTCATTATTCACACATTTAATGAAAGGGTGGAATTTAAATAAGTGCTGATTTCATCTAATAGTAAACCTTGTGGATGACAGTTATTGCTATAAATTATTTCGTAGTGATGACAATGTGGCAACTACGTAGATTCTAGGTTGATATATTGCAAAAAGGAAGAAGATAAATTCACATATAATACTAGTAGAAATTTGCAATTCATGGGATAGGAGTGACCCAAATACACTTGTTAAGAATATCCATTCCAAGAAATATGTGGTAGTTTGAAAAACCAAGTATGTATTCATCTACCTTACTGTGTCAAGGACAGAGAACTAGATTCTAAGAATATAACTGAATTTTTTTATAACTCGGAGACAGCTAACAAAACATTAATAAGAATGCATTTAAGACTGAGCGAACAATTTAAGATGAAGCCAATTCTACATTTAAATTCATATATGACTCACATGTATCCATCCAAGAGGGAATAGAGATCGTTTGTCCTGCACTTCAAATATTTCCTCCTCGTTGGTAGCCTGACACTGTACCAGAAACCGTATTTATTGGATGATCAGACACAAGTCTATATAACCAGCCATTTCAATCAGCTAATATAAAATATTTACAATACTATGGTAATAATAGCGTTTTGTGATCATCCTAATGCATTAATTAGTTATAGAAAACGTGAAATGGAGAAAAGGAAGTGTTTATGGGTTGACCTGACCCATAAAATTTTTATTTTATTTAGAAAAAAAAAAAAAAAACATTGACTTGTTGCCAAAACCAGCCCAACACGCCCCATCTTATTATTTTTTAACCTACAATTTACATATTTCTGGTAGCATAAGTAATACTCATATAGTCATATAGTCGTATTTACTCATTAATCAATATTAATACCCCTGTTTAACTAATTTTCATATATAAGTAGCATGAATTAATACCAATGGTTCATGAAGTCAACGAGAAAACAGAATTATATAAACTGAATCAGCAGGTAGTAATTCGTTCAGTTCCATATTCAGGAACCGAAAACCAATCAGTTTCATCCAACTGGATCGGATTTAACCGATCCATCCAAACAAATACCCTCAAGAATAAGTAGAAAAAACTTTACCGAGTTGGCTGTTCCTTCTTGCTTTGGAATGATGAGGGCAGTAACATAGAACTTTCTGTTTTTCTAGCAAGCATTAGATGGGAAGCAATAAGATAAACATTGCAAAAAATAATAGGGGTAATGGAAATTAATGGCACGTACAAGTGACCCTGCAAGAATACCGCATGTCTCTAAATCTTTGTCCGTATTTGACTTTGCCATCTTCATGAAGTGTTCCATTACTTTTGAAGACTGCACAAAACCAGTAGTTAGTGTTTACGCCTTTGCTGGTACCATTTATACACCTTATTATTAAATACAGCTGATGTTGTAACTTCATATATTTGTAAGAGGGTTGAACTTCGGCCAATTTACTTATAAATGGGTCGATTAAGTTTTTTTTTTTTTTTTCTCTAACACGCCAAACATATTAAACCCGAACACAAGTCGCTAAAAGGAAAAGGAAACAAGGCCTATGTCCTGCAAAGCATATTTTTTAATGCATAAAACCTCCAGAATCGTGGTATTTACAAAATCAGATTAATATAAAGACATTTAACCACCTAAATTTAATCATTTCTTACGGTTTCCAAAACCGCCACAGTCCACACCCTCCCATGTTGCTACCTCTATCAATATTAAAATTTGGATATTATAAATGAAGGGATGAAGAATCACACAATGTGTAACTCAAGGGGAGATTCAGAACAAACAACGCCATCAGTTGAATGTCCAGATCCAGTCCTTGAATCGGGTGATGTTGTAGGAAGCAAATCTTGGACTTCAGCTAGGACAGGAGGTGGGGAAGGCTGTCTTATAATATCCAGCTGAACAGGGGTTTCCATTTTTTCTTCAAAAGAAATCAATGAATCAGGTTCAATTACATGTGGCTTGTTGTTATTGTTTGGTACAACAATTGATTCCAGACTTGACTTTTCATGTTCCAGGTTGCTACTAATTTTTTCAATTGAAACACCATCCTCCAAGGAGAGCAGCTTGTTCTCCCTTGCAAAATCATAAAACCAAAAAATTACATTAGCAACTCCAGAAAACCAAAAAGGTACCAAGAGACGGCAATTTCACTTCTAGTAAGGGCCTCTGCAATGAATATAAACACCATTTCGGAGTAGAAGTCCAAAAAGCCATCTCAAAACATCCTAAACAATACTCTTATATTAGTGTAATGAATAGTAAGGAGAAAAATTACACCAAATTATAATTTAGATCTCCATAAGTTCATTACACTAGAACTTTTAATGCTTCACTCTTAACCTTTCAATTAAGAAGCTTTTAATTATACCCTTATCATATTGTATAATTTTACATAATAATTTATTATAGTTTATATAACAAAAGTACTGGTGTATATATATATATATATATATATATATATATATATATATATATATATACAGACTTAGGTTCAAACGAGAAGAGCCAATTCCATTAGAATGACTTTAATAACACATTTCTAATATCAAAAACACGATATTTTCATATGTTTTACGGAGCTTCTTATTGGAATTACTTCAGTAAAATACTTTTGGAATATTTGTTTTTATTACTATTTTTCATTTCTTTGTTAATAATAATCACATTTTATAAAATTGAACACATGTAATTATCAAGTTATAAAATGTGAATATGTGATTTCACATATGATTATCTCAATCACTTGATATGCACATTTTATGACTTAATCACATGCAATTATCATATTCTATTTTGTGACTAATCGTGGATCATCACAACAGTAAATATTAACTTCTACTACGTAAAAGTACGTAAAAGTTACTCCGTATTTAAATAAGAAGCTCAGAAAAATTAAGAAAAATAACATATTTTGGATATTCCAAAGGGTTAATAATGATTTAATCCTTTAAGTTTCAACTTATTAGCGTTTTAATCATTCAAGTTTTTTCTCATAATTTAATCTTTCAAATTTGCGTCGACTTCAGTAAACTTTTGAAAGTTACATGATTAAATTAGATAAACTTAAAAGCGCAAAATTATTATAAAAGATAAACTTTAGTGATTAAACCATCAAACTTATAGTATAAAAGGTTAAACCACCAAACTTTGAAACTTGAAGGATTAAATCGTGATGAAAAAAACTTTTAGGGTTACAACAAAAAACAAATGAAACTTTGAGGATTAAACCATTATTAGCCCTATTCCAAATGTGTTTTTAAAGTCACTCTCACCTTCTCACAGAATTTTCCCTTCTCATTTGAGCCCTACCATGTATATCTATAAATGTACATCTATAAATTCCAAAATAATTCCTTTCTTACACCAAACGTTGTATAAATTTCAGTGCATACATTAGAGATGCCCTAACATGTTTTATTTAGTTAAGATAATATAGCAATAGTGGAATAAAGACTCTCTTCGTAAAGGGCCTAACCTCGGAAATTCCACAGGTGTCAAATCTATATTCTTCGGATATTGAACCTGAGGTCCATATACAATTGTAAGACTTCTATATTAACAAAATTATAAAGAAAGAACTAGAAGGGAAGGTCATGATACCGCAACATTGATGGTAGGGGGTTGCAATTGCCCACGAAGTCCGTTGGGGCCCAAAATAGAATGTCTGCAGAGAGTTTCATCTTTTGCACGAGGAATATATAAAGATCTAAAACACCAACGGAATGAAGACAGCAATTTGAATGAGAATAATATGCAAAATAACAAAAATCTAGTTAGCTAATCCTTGAGATGTCAACTAACTTATAAGGCAGATTCCTAATGTCAAAAGTAATAAAGGCTTCTCTTTTTACCAGTATATTAAAATTAAATATTAATAGGTGACAACCACTTCTAATAAAAATCATGGATAATCAAACCGAACTATAATCAAGTTATCAGTATCCTATTAATTAATTATACTGACATTTACTTTATTTTTTATAATAACATAATTACACAGTTATACATGAACTAACAACATATACATAGACCCTCGATTTTCTTGTCCTCTATTTGATTCCTAGAGTTGCTAACTAAAAGAACACAGCAATATAATGATCATTTACACGGGTCATCATGTCCTATCTACATCAACCGTTAAATTGTATATCTTTGCTCTCAATAAATGTCTTTGGCAACTTATTACCCAAATCGTAGATATAAAAGTTCAAATGGAAGGTCTAGCTCTTGTCTATAATTCCAACTACAAGACAATTGACAACACATAGAGGTTAAGCCATAATAATAGCACTTACAATCGCCTAGTGTGCTCTTCCATAGAATTAGCAGGAGAGGGCATCTGAATGCGAGTTTCTTGATAAGCATACCCATTGTTAACTTGTGGCACCTGCTATTTATTAGAATTTCATAACGTTTTATATGAGTGACTGCTTTTATACATAAACCACTATTATTATTATTATTATTCTAATATTTGCTATTTGCTATGATTTTCGTACGAAATGAATCTCAATACAGCTAAAATAATTTTGTTAAAAGTTGTTCATTTACGCATGACTTAAGCATGTAATTTCGAAATGAAGATTAGATCTATAACCATATATAATTCAAATAATGAACGTCATTATTAGAATCCCGATGGAACACATGGGCATTATAAACCTTGTTTATCTCGATCCTCTCCACGGAAGTTGTGAACCAAGATCATGATGTTTGAGTTGATTAATGAGATAATGAAGACAAAAGAGAACTTTCATTATTCAAATGATAATGGAATAAACAGAGAACAAGAGATGAACATTTGTTCATACTAATTCAAGCGGGGAGCAAAAAGATAAAAATGTAGTTAACTTCAGTTCGGGTTTTCAAGTTCAAATTTTGGATCAACAGAATTTGAATAATCAAATTTGGTTTCGTTATTATCAAATTTTTAATTATTTGTAAACTTAAAGAAGAAAAACTTATAGTTTCTTGTGAACTTAAGAAAGTAAAACTTAAAGTTTCATATTACTTAGCAATGTCAAGGTAATTATATTGAATACTCTCTAGTTCTTTGCATAATCATCCATCATTATTCACCATTAAGTATAAAATTTTATATTCAAAATTGAATGGAAAATAATGCCTAACATCTAAAAAGAAAAAAAAAAATGAAGAAGATAATAATGAAAAAAAAAAACAGCAGACAACAGCCAAGGCTTGAACCTGTACGCTTCACAGAGAGTCAGGCAGCTTAACATTATGCCAGACACAAATTCTATCATATTTTAGCCTTCGCTATATATAGTTACAGAGGCAATATATGAAATATATAACTAGTCCTAGAAAAAATCTTACGGGAGTGAGTGGAATATTATACACATCGAAGAAGTGAGATCTGCTTGGCATATAGTCAAAAATAACATGAACGATAAATAATTGATAATTAACTTAATATTGTACAAGCACAATGAAGGTTGCCAGAAAAGTTACTTATAAAAGATATCTGTTAACATTATAAATCTAAGAAGACTTGTAAGTGCAACTAACCAGAAAATATATTATAACACAGGTATACAAGCACGACTATCATGTTACATTAAAAACCAGCTTCTTTATATTGTAAGATTATATATAATGTTCCACAAATAATAATTTACTATTTTATATGTAGAATTTATAAAGTTATACATACCTTACTGAAGGCACTGTTTATCGATGTTTGCTGACTAATAGAAGATCGTTGTGGTAAAGATTTTGATGACTCCAACAATTTCTTTTGAGGAAGATGGGTCCACCCATTTGATTGATATGCATGTTTTCTGGATAACTCATCAATCTTCTGCCTTACAGTTGGCTTCAACTCCTCCAGCTCAGTTAGAGCGCTCAATGATTTCTGAGATTCAAATTAAAAAAAAAAAAAACCTGATGATGAAATGCTGATTCGAAACGAAGATGTCCTGTTGGTATGAGAAAAAGTTCAAAAGTCCATACCTTCTTCAGGGAAAGCTTATCTCTCTGAAGAGAAGCTCTAAAATCTCGATGATATGGTATTGTTTCGGTAGCCAAGCTAAAAAAAAACATTTTCATTTCAAATTCAACGAAAGACCTTGAAATGACTGATGATGTGCAAAGGCAATGTTTTTCATATCAATATAACATCTTTTCTCACCTTGAAAATCTTAAGAGCATAATATACAGATCGATAACATTCTTCTCTTCTCGGAAGATCGCAGCCTGCAGCAGCAAAGTTAACTAAGGGCTTGGGAGGAAAGATGACCATCTAAATATCAACTTTCATATCTATCTGTATGCTACAATTTAAGAAACACAAACAGGTATGCATTCACGAAAACAACTATATTCAGCATATACTAATGTGTTGATCCAGGGAAGTGCCTCATAAACTATAAGCCTAAAACCACAACAATACCAAATCCTACCGAGGCAGGATACGGGGAAGGTAGGATGTAGACAGCCATACCTCTACAAGAGGGAAGCTATAAGCCTAAAACCACAACAATACCAAATTCTACCAAGGCAGGGTACAGGGAAGGTAGGATAGGATGTAGACACTCATACCTCTACCCGAGGAAAGCGATAAGTCTATAAGTATATATGAATTCTGAAAGCACAGATTAAACTGAATATGATCAGTGCACCTAACAGGACAAAGATAACTTAAAGTAAACCTACAAGCATCTAGCACATAGTTCCTTAAAACATGATCGTACCTAGCAGAGACTTTATTATTCTAAACTTAAAGATACTTGACATAAATGAATCTAGGTTGGATCGAAATATTCAGTTAAAGGTGAAAAGTATGAACCTGTCGGAGAATATTATCAGCGATCCGGCAGTAGTAACGGAGAGAAATTCGATTATCCACATTTATCTTGCGTGCGCTGGCAGCTACATTGATAGTTCCCGAAGAAGAAGAAGAAGAAGAAGACCTCATCGTCTTAGGGTTTGACTTTCCTCTTTCTATTGCCACCAATTGTGGAAAAAATATTACAATCAATACTGTGTATGGATTCAAAATTCGTTTGTTTAGTACACAGACGATGAGATAGTTTGGGTCTTTAGGGGTTTCGGATTTTGGGGGATTTTTGGGTGTTACCACGTGTGAGAATATTCATACGACACGGCACGTGTGAGATCTGGGCTTGGACATTTTCCAAATCATGGGCTTTTAGTGAAATAGTTTGGCCCATCTCACTGTATCATTTCAATTTTAAATTCTAAAAAATTAAGAGGGTAGAGTAAGCTTCAAATAAGTACATCAATAATGAAGGAATCAATCAGAATGTATCACGTGTCATAAAAAATTCACTTTCTCCACGTTTTTTAAACTTAAATATCTCTCAAACGGTAAGTTGAAAAATCATAAAAATTGCATCGTAAAAATCAGCGTTTTTTTCTCTTCGATTATAAATATCACAAGGTACACTTTTGACGTACTTTTCTTTCATTTTTTTATGGGTTTTGTAATCGACTATCACATGTGATACTGCTAGTAACACCTGTGATATCAGAGTAACACGTGTGATATCAGCGAGTAACACATATAATACGAGTGAGTAACAATTTTTATTATTTTTCGACGACAAATCGAAGAGAAAAAAAATGTTGATTTTTACGGTACAATTTTTATTATTTTTCGACTTACCGTTTGGGATATATTTAAGTTTAAAAAAGTGGGAGAAAGTAGGTTTTGTGACACGTGACACGTTTTGGTTGGTTCCTCTATTCTCACAAAAAATCTCATTCTTATTTGAACCTCACTCTAAGACCTCTCCCAACAGGTGACACAAATTGATGCATCAGTTTGTGCCACATCAGCGTCACATCAGTTTTTTTTCAAAACTGACACAAACCGACGCTTCACTGCCTACAGTGAACATCACTTAACATAACTTCTCTTTTTTTGGGCCCCACACACTAATTTCCTTATTTATTTAAAACACAAACTTAAATAAAACATATTCATTAAAATTAAAAACATTACATTAAATAAAAATAAAACATTACAAATCCTAAAAAAAAAAAATACATTTATAGAAAAAAAAAATACAACTAGCTAACGCGATCGAAAATTTGGTGGGATGGTCGCAATGTGTTCGATGAGAGCTTTGCGAAGTCGATGATGCACGGCACCCAACCGATCTCTAAGTAAATAACGTCTTGTTCATGGAATACGAAATGTAAATTCAGTATCTGTAACACCCCCAAATTCGTTGATTTCGGTTAGCGGAAGCATTGGTATAAGCTGGGGGTGCCACGTATACAAAGTACATGCATACATATCAGAGCATATGGTTACCACAGAACGTATATATTAAGATGCCAAGAGTAATAGTTATAAAGTTTACGATTCATCGAATCGTACGAATAGTTAAGTTGTACAAAAGTCGATTTCGTAAATATGACTAAAAACATATTAGTTATACAAAGGAAATCCATATGTTTCAAAAAGTTGGCATCCTAAAAGCTTCACGGGTCGCCTAGAGTTCCATATGTGCAGGCGGTTCTTACGTGCAGCTAATTTCCTGAAAAACATAGTAAAAGTCAACAACGAGGTTGAGTGAATTCACAGGTTTTATGTTTACGTATAAAGTTGTTGAAAATAGTGTCCAAGGTCATAACTAATTGGTAAGACTATTCTAAAGGTAGAGTCCTTTTTGGGTTGCCCTCGATGAACAGTAAGAGAAACAATAAGAGAGATAATATTAATTGAATTAATATTAGAAGTTAATTAATTAGTTTGTTGATTTATCATAGTTGATAAATTAATTAGAAGCTAAAAGTAATTAACAGAAACTATAAAGAATATTTAGTTAGTTTATTAATTGGATATTAATTAGAAACTAAAAGGAACATTCTAGAAACGAGTTCCAACCGGCGGTTGGAAGGTTCAACCGGCGGTTGGATGGATTAGGGTTTGACCAGGAGTTGACGCGTAATTACTTGGGCAGGAATTATGTCCAACCGGCGGTTGGAAGCTCCAACCGGCGGTTGGAGGCCGAATTCAGTTGTCCCACATCGGCTGGAGTATAAACCCCAAGGCCTCCTCATCCCCTATAAATAGAGGCCTAATCCATGGTTTCCAATCATCCCAGTTTCGAATTGAATTCGATACTTTCTCTCTTTCTCATTCCGAATCCTTGTGAGAGTTTACACGACGTAGAGTCGGGACCCTAGGATTTGGAGTTTCTCTTGGTTCACGGGTATGAAGTATTAGAGGTGTTCTACTTTGGGCACTTGCCATCCAAAGCATGGAAGGTCGAGCAAGGAGTCTGCGTGAAGGTTCTGCGAGGTGGTCTGCGCGTGAGAAATTGGTTTTCTCAAAGATTAGTATTTTTCTCATTTATCTATTTATTTTGTTATTGTTAATAGATTTATTAAGTATCGGTCCTTTAGGGTTTAGTTTCCTAGTTGGTCTAGATTAATTGTTATTTTCCGCTGCATATGTTAATCTAGTTAGGGAATAGAAAACCCAACAGTGGTATCAGAGCGTAGGCTTAATAAGGTTAGCAATACAAAATATAGATAAAATGTATTTTGGAAATAAAATTATTTTTTTTATTCTGTCCAAATAATTAAATTAAGTATATTTGTATAATAGATTTATATATGTATACAGTTAATTTATTTACTAATCAGACCTTAGTATTTTAATGGTTTAAAATATATGCTCAATTTTAAAATGTTTTAAAATAGAACCCTGAACCTTAAATGTTTAAGAGAGACCTTATATAATACTCCCTCCGTCCCATATCTATTGTCCACTATTCCTTTTTGGGATGTCCCAATTTAATTGTCCGCTTCCATAAATGGAAAAGAATAATGAGATAAATTTTATTTATGCCCCTAATTTATATATGTAAGACAAAAAGGTATGTAAAAAGTAAAGGGTAAAATTGTCTTGTTACCAAAAAGTAATAGAGATGTTGATGTTTTTCTTAAACTGCGTGTTTTTTGTCTGGGGACAATAAAATTGGGACGGAGGGAGTATGATTTATATATATGTATCATTTAAGTCTAAATACATTGTCAGCCAATTGATAAATCGGCTCACCCATAGAGAACAAACTATAAGAGAGGTATAAGGCGGGTCGCTTTGCTTCCCTAAAGAAGTAGGTTTTTAATAAGCTTCGCGCTGACCTGCTTCTCCGCTTCTTTGTGCGTTCAATGGAGTTACCGAGGACTTTTGATAGGATGATGTCAAGATTAAAAGTAGGCTTAAAATAGTAAAACAAAATCCCGTTTTAGCTATAGAAAATGTGAAAAGTATGCTAATCCATGAAAACCGCACATTTCTCATATGGATAGTTAATGGAGCGTGTGTGGTTTACCGGCACATTAATGTGAGGACATATTGAGAGGTGATATGGGACTCGCGATTCTCGAGCGTACTCGAGCCGGGCACCACGCAGGGTTTGTATGGTTGGTTCACCATCTAGTTCGTGATCCTCGGCATACCAGTCATGAATGGTAGTTGAGCATAACCGAGATTAACATGCCATTGATAGGTATCAATGAATCTCAAAAATCTAGGAGTTTCATAGAAATGAAATAGACAAAAGTATTTTGTTATATGATTACGGCGACCCTTTTCATAAAACTGAAAATATAGATCCTAGCCTTAATTAAAAATTGGGTAATTGATTAAGGAATAGTCAGACTAACTAAAATAGTTTTTATCTCAAAAATATCCGTTGAAATGGTAATAATCCTCTCGTTTCCAATTCCACAAATAACCTAAACTTCTCACAACTCTCAGTTCTTGGGAGGGAAAGACTTACCAGTTCAATCTGTATGGACGGGTGATGTAACTCTAGGTTCACTCTAAGGAACAAGAGTATGTTCTCGATGAGCTGTGAAATCGTAGGTACGAGAACAAGAAATATGTTCCCGACAAGAATAAGGAGTATATTCTCAAGATAAGTAAATTCCCAGTAATGATAATGATTCAACCCAAGAGGAAATTGAAGCTCACCGGAAATATTATGTTGGTTGATACTAAGTTTTGGTCAACATAATTCTGTCCGGTCAGTCAGCTGTCTACAAACAGTTTGTAACCTCATGTCAAATGGTTTTGAATGAGAAAGAGACCTCTATAATGGAACTCCCAAAAGTAGCTGATCGAGGGATCAATAGATTGATATGCCTTCTGGCTTAGCAGCTCCTGTGTTGTTAATTGGTCATGATGCAAAGGAAAGGAAGAGATCTGGAATAGCTACGAATGGAAAGTCCAATCGTGGGGCTAAGAGAAAGATTGAATCTGAAATTGTACCAACAAATGACCAAAGAAAGCAGTATGATTTACTGCAACACAGAGGGGCACTAAAAGCGTTGCAGCCCAAAATATCTGAAGGACCTTAAAGACAGTAAGGTTGAAAAGGATTCAGGTATATAAATAATCGAACTCCACGATACTACGATTTCTACTTTGTAGGTCTTGAATACGGGGTGTGGTACTCACATTTGCACTGTATTGCAAAGCCTAAAGGAAAGAAGAAGTTTAAAGCATGGAGAGCTCAACTTAGTCATGGGAGACTAGGGAGTCACGTCCATTGGAAAGTTTGAGCTCATGCTAGAATCTGGGGTTAGGATGCATTTAAATAATTGTTGTTATTCGTCATAAATGACAAGTAACATAGATTCATTTCATGCTTGTTTGAAGAGAATTATCAGTTTTCATTTGGAAATGAAAATGGTGATAAAGCGTCTACTTGCAAAGGCATATATGATAATATTGAATATGTCAGCAAAGGAATTTAAATGATGGTTCGTCTAAATAGCTTGAAAAATCCAGATTGTGGCAAAAACATCTAAGGCACGTAAACAAGAAAGAATATTGCCCAAACTCCAAAAGTATGGAGTGTTGGAATCATTCGACCTTAAATCGGATGATGTATGCAAATCTTGTTTATTGAGCATGATGACTAAATCACTATTCACATGTTATATGAAAGAAGTGATGGATTGTTCGACTTGGTATACATGGATATATGTCGACCATTCTGATGCGCCACAAAGGATGGAAATCGCTACTATGTTGCTGATTACTTCAGTAGACATGGATATGTTTATCTGATTAAACATAAGTCAGGCAATTTTGAAAGTTCAAAAGGTGTTAGGACGAAATAGAGAACCAAACGGGCAGAAAGATAAAGGTACTCCAATCCGATAGGGGAGGAGAAGACCTTAGTATCGGTTTTCTTGATCATCATAAACATTGTGGAATAGTTTCACAAATTAACTCCTCCTAGAACACCATAATTAAATGGAGTAGCTGAGAGGAGAAGTAGAATCCTGTTAGACAAGGTTAAATCAATGATGAGTCAGGTAACACTTCTAATAAGCTTATGGGGTTAGGCATTATAGACAGTCGCACATATCTTAAATCTAATACACCAAGAAAGTTCAAAGATGACTTATGAGATGTGCTAGAGAAAAGGTTCTTCTCTTGGGCACATCCAGATCTGAGGTTGTGAAGTTATCGTTGGACGAGAAACTTAGCACAGACTAGAAGCTAGATCTGAAAGGTATATTTTCATCGTTATCCATAGAAGTCGTTTAGATATTTGTTGCTCAAAAGGGAGTGTTTCTTGAGAGAGAGATAATATCTAAAGAGGACAGTGGGAGTACAATTGATCTTGAAAAGATTCAAGGATCGACCGATGATGAAACTATGATAAAACACTGACACTCAACAAGAGGTGGTAACACTTGTCGAACTTGATGGCATATTATTTCCCGCTCGTAGTTGTAGAGTTAGCAAACCTCCTCGGTTCTATTATGGTTTCCATAAAGAAGAACAGGACAAGATTAGTGACAGTACACTAATTGAAATAGATGAGTCTGCTTACTACAAGGAAGCGATGGCAGGCCCTAAGGCTGCTAAGTGGAAGGAAGCTGTGAAAGGCAAGATTCAGTCTATGTATGATAACTGATGCGTGTGAAAGCGCGTCTTGTTTTATAATTTATAAATGGAAATACCTTATTTATACTTTTCACACAACCAGGCAAGAATACCCAATCATAATAGTATAGCTATGGTAAGTCCAGGTCGAACACAGGGAAAATGAAATAAAAAAATAAAAATAATCTTTTAAATTACAAAGAAAGGGAGGTAACGTTTTAGTTCCGTTCGAACATAAGATTTGTAAAATAATAAATTAAAATAAACTAAATAAAACTAAAATTAAAATAAATAATAATGTACAATAGGAAGGAACAAATAGTATGTAATAACTCCGCTCAGATTCATATATTCTGATTCATTTGCACATTAATTATTTAATTGTGATTTCTTTTATATCAACTTAATACCAAATTCTTCAATGATATTAAATTGAATGTGAACTAGCCAACGGTTCGGGTCCAACTAATTCCTACAACTTAGGGTCCGACATGGAACATCGGTCCGATGTCACAAGATGATCAGTCAATTGTGTGCCTTTCCCTAAATCATGCATTAAACATTTACAACTCATTATAATTACTCTAGTGGTATGACTCAACAATACCCAATAATTAACTTATTGTCTTGTTCATTTTAAAGTGAATAATTATTACTTTCTCAACCTATCAAACTCAATCTATTTAGCAATGATTAAAACCCTAAGATTATAACCATCAATAATTAATAACATCAAAGGAAATCAATCTCATCAATCTTATTAACCACGTTGAGAACTAATAACTACCAGTTACCAATAAACAAGGATCCTCGAGTAATATAACGGTTTTCAATTAAACAATCTTAACAAACGTGCAAATGTAATCATTCAATAATCATTATCCAAGGTTCATTATTACAAATACTAAATGTATCAATTCATCAAATATGAATAAATCAGAACATTAAATACCAAAGTCATCAATGATATAAAATAAACGATAACAAACCAAATGACGAACCACGCAAAGATAGGTTGAAATGAATCCAACCTCCACTTCTTGTGCCTCCAAAACGTACTTAAAAACTCGAAAATGACAAAACCTAACCTAAATTGTGTGTGTAAATCGTATATATTGTGTCTATAAAACGTCTGACCTAAGCTGCTATTTATACTTGTAAAATTAGCCTTTTGACCGCCTGCTAAATGCTTTAGCTGCCGGTCAGCTTAATCTTTGCCTCTCTACAAACCGCGTCGCTCACCGCCTTCCTTATTTAGCTTTTAGCCGCCGGTCAAGCTGTTTAGCCGCCGGCTAAATGTTGTTTCCAGACTTTTTAACCTAACGGGCTGGATCTAGCTTTGGACTCTTTCACCTTCCTTTGGGCTTCTTTTATCTTCTTTAAACCCAACAATTCATAAATCCGAATTTAAACTTCCCTCATGGCCCGATTCTTCAAAAATGCATCTTTTAACTCGTTATTTGACTGTTTTCCATTCCTTTCTTCATAACGCTCCATTTCCACATCTAATTGCAAATATGAACGAAATCAATATCTAATCTTAATTAAATGCAATAGAAACATCCAAGATTAGGGGTAAAATACTACTAAAATATAGTACTTTTGAGCGTTTATCAAACATCCCCCACTTGAAACCTACTTGTCCTCAAATAGACTATCGATTCAAAAATCAATTTCTTAAGAAAACAGTCATCTCCGTTAATCTAAATAACTAACAAAGGAATTACACAACATTACCCTTCTTCAACTCAAACATTTAAATTTAAAAATCTGTCAATAAAAACAATTATTAAGAAACTATGAGATTGCAAAAATAATCTACACATGAAGTTATTATTCTTAAAGCATCAAATAGTTCATAATGATTACTGATATTGTTATCCACTTAAAAAATCTATAGTTAAATATTTGAGCTCAACTTATTATTATTTACGTAGATATTCCCTTAAACTCCCAAAAGCTATATACTTTCATACTCATAACATGCCAATATTACATATTTTGAAGTTCTAATCAAAACAATCATTTTTTCAAATCAAGACAGAGGTGACAGGTCTGTGCCTCAACACAACATAGCAACATAACTTGATTTTGGTTTAGCAATCATGTTTTTAGTCAAACCATTGGTGGCAGGTCTGTACCTTAGTACAACAAAGCAACATAATTTGACTACATTTTAAAATCATGAGTTGTTAAACTCTTTTGCTCTTTTTCATTAGATATACTGACGGAGACCAGGTCTGTACTTTCGTACAACAAAGGAAACAACACCCAGTATATCCCCAAATGAATGTTAATTAAAATTCCAAAAATATGGCATATCGCACATTATAAATATGAAAATTAAGACAACCGTCATACATAACTAAAGTTTATTTAAAAGTAACATCCACTCCTTAATTTCATTTCTTGAAAGCTCAAAAATTCTCATATAAATCGCTTATCAATACATCATATAATGAAACTAAATAACACTTTTCATAATTTTAATATTTAATTAAAAGTGTAGAAAATTTTAAAATATCCTACATTGTTACAAAATAATTATCTTTAGAAAACAAAAATTTTAAAATAAAAATTTGGTTGAAAAACGGGCAACTTATAACCTCCTAGTTACGTATCTTAATAAGATAACAGTTAACCAAATTACAATATCATCTACTTCTTTACAGGACAATTATGTGGAAACTTCACTCTTTTCTCTCTCATCCCCCACTTTAAGATGTACAATGCCCTCATTGTACAAATAATAGATTACTAAAACGGGAAAAAGAGAAAAGAACTTAGAACAGAAAAACTCCCCTGGAATCGTGTGTGAAAAGGTTCGGTTCAGCGGTTCTTCCAAACTTTGAAATATACAACAGCTCACACTTTCGTAGCTAATCACGATTGCATTTAGCATATGCAACAAGCCTTTAAACCCCTCGGTATCCCAAGTGGACGGGTTTAGTCTCGTGATGGTTTCCAGGAACACACCCACAAAGTTCAAAAATAAAACCAAGAAATAAATTATGTCCTGAAAATTAAACTAGCATAGCATAATAAGATAGTGAAAAGTAATAAACGTCAAAGTATTAGTACAGTCATCCAGCAAATAAAAACAAAAATGTCTAATAAAATACTAGCGAACCATAACCACATCAATCACTGTCACCATCCTCTCCATCTCTGCGAACACCGGATGGTCCTCCATACTCAGATGGTACAAACGGCTCATAAGGAAGCTTACGATAATCAAACAGCTGGTGCATCAAAGAAGTAGTATAATCAAACTGCCTCTGGTGCTCTCGATAGTAATGCTGTTGCTCCTGATACCTACGATCCTGCATAATCCTATCCTGCTCATGATAACGATGCATCTGCTGAAACTGCTGCTGCTGATACTCATGCATCCGTCCAATCTCCTGCTGCAAATGATACATATCATATACTGGCCCCTGATAAACCTGTGGCTCTGGTGGAACCGCTGCATGCTCTATCTCTGGTACATCTACAGCCTGTGGCTGAGCATCACGACGTCTCCTCAATCGTCTACCTCCTGCAATCAATGGTGGGGTCCATAGGTAGAAATCTCCCTCAAAAGTTCTCATAATAACCGAAATCTCCAGGAGCTTGTGAGCTCCCATATACTGCATACCCGGAATAACAGGAGTGCAGGACTGATACATTTCCTGTGTAAGACCAAACCACATAGCCAATCTCGTCACATACTGACCACCACAAATAACACTAGAAGCCTTCGTACCTGTAGCCTTATGTGTCATCCAGTCCGCCAATCTCCAGGGAATATTCACATTCGTCCCCCGGGTGATAGAATGTAAATAAAATAGATCTATCTTATGCAATTTCTCATACCCTGTCTTCCTAGCACAGATCGAATGAGACAACATCCTATGTACCAGCTTATGTGCTGGACTCCTCACTAATACATCAGAAGGACCTCGGGTACCAAACTCTCCATTGGCTATATCTACCCAACCTGCAGCAACCTCCAGATCATCGTACCTATTCGTACGCGCAGCTCTCAGAAAATCCCTAAAATGAGGGTTAGCCTCCTCATCAACAGTATACAACCCAATAGCCTGTGCAAACTGAATCAAACTCAAACTACGTGGCTCACCACCAAGCATAAAGGTCAGAGTATGCTGTAACACATCCTCAGATGATACATCAAACCTAACCGAGCTATAGAACTCAACAACTAACTCCCTGAAAATAATCTCATGTATACCAAACAATCTAGCCCAAGCATATGAGACAAAACCAACACTCCCATCCTCAAGTAAATAAGTAACAGTCAATAATCGGTGCAGAGACTGAGTACATGTCTCCTGAGTGTTAGGATCTAAAACCATATCCATAAAATCCCAGTCCAACACATCTGAAGCTACAATATCCTGATCAATGTTGGCTCTAAGCCTCGTCTGAATCCTCGCTCGGTCTCTAGGTGAGATAGCACCATAGGATGAGTCCGAATAATGGGGTTAGCAACAACGGCCGCTCCCCTATCAACACGTAGATCATGCTCCATCTGTAAAAACAAATCTATAAATATTAAAAGAATTCTAATGCACATATAAACTTTATATAATACAGTTCTTTCCAGAGTTACATAATAACACTATCTACATAATAGTAATATTTACATAATAATTCTATTTACATAATAATCACGAAACTTAGAAAGATATACTTCTACGAAATTTGCAAATACCAATTTTAACATAATCATTTTGCAATTCTAAAAATTAGATTATTACGTACATAACAAACATTATCTATAAGGGTTTTTTTTTTTTTTTTTTTTTAGCCTAAAACAATTAGACTACCACAATTATCTAACACATAAAAAGCATACAGGTCTCCGGCGTTGACCGGCGGTCTCTGCCGTTGACCGGCGGTCAAACAGTCTGTCCCCATGATTCCGACCAAATAAACGCCTTAACCCTATTATAATTCCAACATTCCTATACGTCAACCGACTTATTCCCACATTCTTTCATCAATCACAAAATAATAAGCTTTTCACTACATTATCACATAATCAAGTCACAATCCGTATACACGAACTAACATTACTCAATCTAACCAAGGATTCACACAAAAACATAGACAATTCGGGTGTTTAACTAAGAAACCCCTAAACGTGAAACCCTAATTAAATCTTAATGTAAAAACGAATTGAAAGCAAGAATGCAAGTGAAAGCCACATACCTTAGATGAAATAACAAAGTTCAATGTTAAAATCGGTCGATTAGTAGGTGAATCCGAAATTTTTTGAGAGGGTTTTGAAGAAAATTGGGGTTCAAATGAGGAAGAAAGGGAGTCTGATCGGTTTATTCACCCCAGGCGGTTTAGCCGGCGGCTAAACCGTTTAGCCGGCGGTCAAATTGAATTTGACCCGGCCCCCTCAATTTTGACCCATCCGATTTATTTATCCTAATTTAATTACATAAATTAATCTAATTTAATTACATAACTTAATTAAAATTTTACTCTAAAACACCTAATGATATTAATCTAAACTAAACAGTAAACTCTATTCACATAATAGCAAATGTCAAAAATAGATTACTCATATAATACTGAAGTTAAATAATGGAAATAAGAAAGTGATCAAATAATTGAGATTCGAAAATTGAAACAAGAAAAACTCCACTCTAGGCATGGTTTGATCAGTTGAGCCTTTCAATTTCGGCTACTTATCCATCATTTTAGCATCGGGGAAAGTCTTCAAGCAGGCAAATTCCGTAACAACTTCCTTGACATTTTCCTTAGCATCCAATTGCTTATCTTCATTTGCTAAAAGTCAAATACTTCTAAATACAAAATTAATTTGATAACAATAGATACATAAATATTCACAATATTCACAATCAATTAATCAACAATGTACAAAAATTTACAAGATTAAAATTCTTTTTATTACCGCTTTCCCCAGCAGCGGCACCAAAAACTTGATGCGTGTGAAAGTGCGTCTTGTTTTATAATTTATAAATGGAAATACCTTATTTATACTTTTCACACAACCAGGCAAGAATACCCGATCAGAATAGTATAGCTATGGTAAGTCCAGGTCGAACACAGGGAAAATGGAATAAAAAAAATAAATAATCTTTTAAATTACAAAGAAAGGGAGGTAACGTTTTAGTTCCGTTCGAACATAAGATTTGTAAAATAATAAATTAAAATAAACTAAATAAAACTAAAATTAAAATAAATAATAATGTACAATAGGAAGGAACAAATAGTATGTAATAACTCCGCTCAGATTCATATATTCTGATTCATTTGCACATTAATTATTTAATTGTGATTTCTTTTATATCAACTTAATACCAAATTCTTCAATGATATTAAATTGAATGTGAACTAGCCAACGGTTCGGGCCCAACTAATTCCTACAACTTAGGGTCCGACATGGAACATCGGTCCGATGTCACAAGATGATCAGTCAATTGTGTGCCTTTCCCTAAATCATGCATTAAACATTTACAACTCATTATAATTACTCTAGTGGTATGACTCAACAATACCCAATAATTAACTTATTGTCTTGTTCATTTTAAAGTGAATAATTATTACTTTCTCAACCTATCAAACTCAATCTATTTAGCAATGTTTAAAACCCTAAGATTATAACCATCAATAATTAATAACATCAAAGGAAATCAATCTCATCAATCTTATTAACCACATTGAGAACTAATAACTACCAGTTACCAATAAACAAGGATCCTCGAGTAATATAACGGTTTTCAATTAAACAATCTTAACAAACGTGCAAATGTAACCATTCAATAATCATTATCCAAGGTTCATTATTACAAATACTAAATGTATCAATTCATCAAATATGAATAAATCAGAACATTAAATACCAAAGTCATCAATGATATAAAATAAACGATAACAAACCAAATGACGAACCACACAAAGATAGGTTGAAATGAATCCAACCTCCACTTCTTGTGCCTCCAAAACGTACTTAAAAACTCGAAAATGACAAAACCTAACCTAAATTGTGTGTGTAAATCGTATATATTGTGTCTATAAAACGTCTGACCTAAGCTGCTATTTATACTTGTAAAATTAGCCTTTTGACCGACGGCTAAATGCTTTAGCCGCCGGTCAGCTTAATCTTTGCCTCTCTATAAACCGCGTCGCTCACCGCATTCCTTATTTAGCTTTTAGTCGCCGGTCAAGCTGTTTAGCCGCCGGCTAAATGTTGTTTCCAGACTTTTTAACCTAACGGGCTGGATCTAGCTTTGGACTCTTTCACCTTCTTTTGGGCTTCTTTTATCTTCTTTAAACCCAACAATTCATAAATCCGAATTTAAACTTCCCTCATGGCCCGATTCTTCAAAAATGCATCTTTTAACTCGTTATTTGACTGTTTTCAGTTCCTTTCTTCATAACGCTCCATTTCCACATCTAATTGCAAATATGAACGAGATCAATATCTAATCTTAATTAAATGCAATAGAAACATCCAAGATTATGGGTAAAATACTACTAAAATATAGTACTTTTGAGCGTTTATCAATAACCAAGTTTGGAATTTGATTGGCACTACACTAAGTCTCAAGACAGTGAGTTGTAGGTGTATCTTCAAGAGGAAGATAGACATGGATGGGAAGTACACACTTATAAAGCTAGGATGGTAGCGAAGGGCTTTACTCAAACCTTCGGGATTGATTATAAGGAAACCTTTTCACCAATAGCTAAAATAAAGTCAATTAGGATAATGCTTGCAATAGCTGCATTTCATGGTTATGAAATTTGGCAGATGAATGTCAAAACCACTTTCCTTAACAGGAAACTGACAGAGGATGTGTTCAAAGCACAATCGGAAGGTTTTGAAAATGCAAAGTATCCTAATAGATTGTGTAAGCTTCAGAAGGCTATTTATGGATTTAAACAGGCTTCTTGTAGCTGGAATCTCTGCTTCCATGAGGAAGTCAAACAGTTTAGATTTTCTAGAAGCAAGGATGAGTCCCGCATATGTGTCAAATTTAGTGGGAGCATTGTAGTCTTCCTGGTATTATATGTGAATGATATAATAATCATAGGAAATGTAATCCCAACATTACAAGGTGTAAAGAGTCGATTGGGAGAATATTTCACCATGAAAGATTTGGAAGATACAATATATTCTTGGTACAAAGATTTACAAAGATATGTTGAAAACGTCTCAAAGGACTTAACTAAGACATGTACTTAGAATGAAATTTTGAAAAATTCATAAAATGGAGAATTCTAAGAAAGGGAATCTACCCTTACATCATGGCATAAAGATTACTAAAAGATTAGTGTCCAAAGACTGCATAAGATTGGACTAAATGAGTCGAGTCCCATCGGCTTCGGCTATTGGATCGATCATACATGCCATGAAGTATACAAGACCCGATGTCTCATTTGCTTGGAGCATAGTGAGTCGACATCAGCAGAATTATGGTAAAAGTCATAAAAGAGCTGTAAAGAATATTCTTAAGTATTTAAGAAATACCAAAGACAGGTTCTTAAATTATTGTGGAGAAGAGAAACTTAGAGTAACGGGTTATAGTAACGTAAGTTTACAAACAGATAGAGATGATAGTCGTTCACAGTCTGGTAGGGTATTATTACAGAATGGGGGAACAATAACTTTGAAAGGTTCAAAGCAAGATACAATAACAGATGGGAATCTGAGTATATTGAAACTTGCGAGACTTAAAAGAAGTCATAAGGATGAGGAATTTCATTGGTGATCTTGGAGGTGTTCCAATAGAACGAATCCAAATGAAATATTATGTGATAATGGATAGTCCAAAGCACATTAAAGTAAAATACCATTTTTACAAAGGAAGGTAAGGGACACATGATTGTGATGGACACACGATCAGTAAACGTGCTAGGAGCATAGGTTACGAGATAAAGTTTTAGTTGTTTGATTTTGAAACATTACAAACAATGATGGGAACTAGAATAGACTTGGTGATAAATAATGGAGATTATTTATTGGAAGGAGTTCTGCCATTTACTATCGTTTATCATTGTGTTTCAGTTTAGCATGTTTAGACACCACTTCCAGAGTAATAAGTTCTTACTCAAACCTCCTCAGTCGATCACACTATAGGAAGTATGTGGTGAATTAAGACTATCATGGAGTGTTAGTAGATTGTCTATGGAGATTAGACATTGCATGGAGATTGCTGCAACACTCATGGGTACTTAATGGGGATTTATGTATAGGAGAAACCCGCACTCATGGAAGTTACTTCATGGATTGAAATCACGAGTAACTCTGAGATGATAATATCTTATATTCTTAAAATGGAGATACATGAGTTTATAGTTTTCAAGTATGTTATACTTTAGTTTATTCAAACGCTGTGCGTAAATGCCAGTCATAAAGGATACGCTAGGTATGACATGATGAGTTGACTAGTACTATGTATGCGAAATTTATTTGTTCCTTTTGCCTAAATGGAAAAGCGATATCCGTGGGCCCTCTGATGATTAAATGTTGACTCATAAAGTGCTTGGCCAAGCCAGGACTAAATTGATATGTACAATTCTGTAGTCCCATATAGTCAAATTGATCAGAAATCAGAAAACATAATCTTGAATCTGGAGATTGATTAAATCCATATCCCAGTTTCATACGATATCAGAAACAAAGGAATATATGATCACTTATCTAAAAGGATTGTCACTGGATATGATCAGAGTTCGGCAGATACATTGGATGGCACCTCTACTTAGAATAGAGACGGACCAATAGTAGTTGATGACTTGTCCAAGTGGGAGACTGTTGGAAATAGTGTCCAAGGTCATAACTAATTGGTAAGACTATTCTAAAGGTAGAGTCCTTTTTGGGTTGCCCTCGATGAACAGTAAGAGAAACAATAAGAGAGATAATATTAATTGAATTAATATTAGAAGTTAATTAATTAGTTTGTTGATTTATCATAGTTGATAAATTAATTAGAAGCTAAAAGTAATTAACAGAAACTATAAAGAATATTTAGTTAGTTTATTAATTGGATATTAATTAGAAACTAAAAGGAACATTCTGGAAACGAGTTCCAACCGGCGGTTGCAAGGTTCAACCGGCGGTTGGATGGATTAGGGTTTGACCAGGAGTTGACGCGTAATTACTTGGGCAGGAATTAAGTCCAACCGGCGGTTGGAAGCTCCAACCGGCGGTTGGAGGCCGAATTTAGTTGTCCCACATCGGCTGGAGTATAAACCGCAAGGCCTCCTCCTCCCCTATAAATAGAGGCCTAATCCATGGTTTCCAATCATCCAAGTTTCGAATTGAATTCGATACTTTCTCTCTTTCTCATTCCGAATCCTTGTGAGAGTTTACACGACGTAGAGTCGGGACCCTAGGATTTGGAGTTTCTCTTGGTTCACGGGTGTGAAGCATTAGAGGTGTTCTACTTTGGGCACTTGCCATCCAAAGCATGGAAGGTCGAGCAAGGAGTCTGCGTGAAGGTTCTGCGAGGTGGTCTGCGCGTGAGAAATTGGTTTTCTCAAAGGTTAGTATTTTTCTCATTTATCTATTTATTTTGTTATTGTTAATAGCTTTATTAAGTATCGGTCCTTTAGGGTTTAGTTTCCTAGTTGGTCTAGATTAATTGTTATTTTCCGCTGCATATGTTAATCTAGTTAGGGAATAGAAAAACCAACAGTGGTATCAGAGCGTAGGCTTAATAAGGTCAGCAATACAAAATATTGATAAAATGTATTTTGGAAATAAAATTGTTTTTTTTATTCTGTCCAAATAAATAAATTAAGTATATTTGTATAATAGATTTATATATATGTATACAGTTAATTTATTTACTAATCAGACCTTAGTATTTTAATGGTTTAAAATATATGCTCAATTTTAAAATGTTTTAAAATAGAACCCAGAATCTTAAATGTTTAAGAGAGACCTTATATAATATGATTTATATATATGTATCATTTAAGTCTAAATACATCGTCAGTCAATTGATAAATCGGCTCACCCATAGAGAACAAACTATAAGAGAGGTATAAGGCGGGTCGCTTTGCTTCCCTAAAGAAGTAGGTTTTTAATAAGCTTCGCGCTGACCTGCTTCTCCGCTTCTTTGTGCATTCAATGGAGTTACCGAGGACTTTTGATAGGATGATGTCAAGATTAAAAGTAGGCTTAAAATAGTAAAACAGAATCCCGTTTTAGCTATAGAAAATGTGAAAAGTATGCTAACCCAAGAAAACCACACATTTCTCATATGGACTGTTAATGGAGCGTGTGTGGTTTACCGGCACATTAATGTGAGGACATATTGAGATGTAATGTGGGACTCGCGATTCTCGAGCGTACTCGAGCCGGGCACCACGCGGGGTTTGTATGGTTGGTTCACCATCTAGTTCATGATCCTCGGCATACCAGTCATGAATGGTAGCTGAGCATAACCGAGATTAACATGCCATTGATAGGTATCAATGAATCTCAAAGATCTAGGAGTTTCATAGAAATGAAATACACAAAAGTATTTTGTTATATGATTACGGCGACCCTTTTCATAAAACTGAAAATATAGATCCTAGCCTTAATTATAAATTGGGTAATTGATTAAGGAATAGTCAGACTAACTAAAATAATTTTTATCTCAAAAATATCTGTTGAAAATGGTAATAATCCTCTCGTTCCCAATTCCGCAAATAACCTAAACTTCTCACAACTCTCAGTTCTTGGGAGGGAAAGACTTACCAGTTCAATCTGTATGGACGGGTGATGTAACTCTAGGTTCACTCTAAGGAACAAGAGTATGTTCTCAATAAGCTGTGAAATCGTAGGTACGAGAACAAGGAATATGTTCCCGACAAGAATAAGGAGTATATTCTCAAGATAAGTAAATTCCCACTAATGATAATGATTCAACCCAAGAGGAGATTGAAGCTCACCGGAAATATTATGTTGGTTGATACTAAGTTTTGGTCAACATAATTATGTCCGGTCAGTCAGCTGTCTACAAATAGTTTGTCACCTCATGTCAAATGGTTTTGAATGAGAAAGAGACCTCTATAATGGAACTCCCAAAAGTAGCTGATCGAGGGATCAATAGATTGATATGCCTTCTGGCTCAGCAGCTCCTGTGTTGTTAATTGGTCATGATGCAAAGGAAAGGAAGAGATCTGGAATAGCTTCGAATGGAAAGTCCAATCGTGGGGCTAAGAGAAAGATTGAATCTGAAATTGCACCAGCAAATGACCAAAGGAAGCAGTATGATTTACTGCAACACAGAGGGGCACTAGAAGCATTGCAGCCCAAAATATCTGAAGGACCTTAAAGACAGTAAGGTTGAAAAGGATTCAGGTATATAAATAATCGAACTCCGCGATACTATGATTTCTACTTTGTAAGTCTTGAATATAGGGTGTGGTACTCACATTTGCATTGTATTGCAAATCCTAAAGGAAAGAAGAAGTTTAAAGCATGGAGAGCTCAACTTAGTCATGGGAGACAAGGGAGTCACGTCCATTGGAAAGTTTGAGCTCATGCTAGAATCTGGGGTTAGGATGCATTTAAATAATTGCTGTTATTCGTTAGAAATGACAAGTAACATAGATTCATTTCATGCTTGTTTGAAGAGAATTATCAGTTTTCATTTGGAAATGAAAATGGTGATAAAGCGTCTACTTGCAAAGGCATATATGATAATGTTGAATATGTCAGCAAAGGAATTTAAATGATGGTTCGTCTAAATAGCTTGAAAAATCCAAATTGTTGCAAAAACATCTAACGCACGTAAACAAGAAAGAATATTGCCCAAACTCTAAAAGTATGGAGTGTTGGAATCATTCGACCTTAAATCGGATGATGTATGCAAATCTTGTTTATTGAGCATGATGACTAAATCACTATTCACATGTTATATGAAAGAAGTGATGGATTGTTCGACTTGGTATACATGGATATATGTCGACCATTCTGATGCGCCACAAAGGATGGAAATCGCTACTATGTTGCTGATTACTTTAGTAGACATGGATATGTTTATCTGATTACACATAAGTCAGACACTTTTGAAAGTTCAAAAGGTGTTAGGACGAAATAGAGAACCAAACGGGCAGAAAGATAAAGGTACTCCAATCCGATAGGGGAGGAGAAGACCTTAGTATCGGTTTTCCTGATCATCATAAACATTGTGGAATAGTTTCACAAATTAACTCCTCCTAGAACACCATAATTAAATGGAGTAGCTGAGAGGAGAAGTAGAATCCTGTTAGACAAGGTTAAATCAATGATGAGTCAGGTAACACTTCTAATATGCTTATGGGGTTAGGCATTATAAACAGTCGCACATATCTTAAATCTAATACACCAAGAAAGTTCAAAGATGACTTATGAGATGTGGTAGAGAAAAGGTTCTTCTCTTGGGCACATCCAGATCTAAGGTTGTGAAGTTATCGTTGGACGAGAAACTTAGCACAGACTAGAAGCTAGATCTGAAAGGTATCTTTTCATCGTTATGCACAGAAGTCATTTAGATATTTGTTGCTCAAAAGGGAGTGTTTCTTGAGAGAGAAATAATATCTAAAGAGGACAGTGGGAGTACAATTGATCTTGAAAAGATTCAAGGATTGAACGATGATGAAACTATGATAAAACACTGACACTCAACAAGAGGTGGTAACACTTGTCGAACTTGATGGCATATTATTTCCCGCTCGCAGTTGTAGAGTTAGCAAACCTCCTCGGTTCTATTATTGTTTCCATAAAGAAGAACAGGACAAGATTAGTGACAGTACACTAATTGAAATAGATGAGTCTGCTAACTACAAGGAAGCGATGGCAGGCCCTAAGGCTGCTAAGTGGAAGGAAGCTGTGAAAGGCAAGATTCAGTCTATGTATGACAACCAAGTTTAGAATTTGATTGGCACTACACTCAGTCTCAAGACAGTGAGTTGTAGGTGTATCTTCAAGAGGAAGATAGACATGGATGGGAAGTACACACTTATAAAGCTAGGATGGTAGCGAAGGGCTTTACTCAAACCTTCGGGATTGATTATAAGGAAACCTTTTCCCCAATAGCTAAAATAAAGTCAATTATGATAATGCTTGCAATAGCTGCATTTCATGGTTATGAAATTTGGCAGATGAATGTCAAAACCACTTTCCTTAACAGGAAACTGACAGAGGATGTGTTCAAAGCACAATCGGAAGGTTTTGAAAATGCAAAGTATCATAATAGATTGTGTAAGCTTCAGAAGGCCATTTATGGATTTAAACAGGCTTCTTGTAGCTGGAATCTCTGCTTCCATGAGGAAGTCAAACAGTTTAGATTTTCTAGAAGCAATGATGAGTCCAGCATATGTGTCAAATTCAGTGGGAGCATTGTAGTCTTCTTGGTATTATATGTGAATGATATAATAATCATAGGAAATGTAATCCCAACATTACAAGGTGTAAAGAGTCGATTGGGAGAATATTTCACCATGAAAGATTTGGAAGATACAATATATTCTTGGTACAAAGATTTACAAAGATATGTTGAAAACGTCTCAAAGGACTTAACCAGGATATGTACTTAGAATGAAATTTTGAAAAGTTTTAAAATGGAGAATTCTAAGAAAGGGAATCTACCCTTACATCATGGCATAAAGATTACTAAAATATTAGTGTCCAAAGAGTGCATAAGATTGAACTAAATGAGTCGAGTCCCATAGGCTTCGGCTATAGGATCGATCATACATGCCATGAAGTATACAAGACCCGATGTCTCATTTGCTTGGAGCATAGTGAGTCGACATCAGCAGAATTATGGTAAAAGTCATAAAAGAGCTGTAAAGAATATTCTTAAGTATTTAAGAAATACCAAAGACAGGTTCTTAAATTATGGTGGAGAAGAGAAACTTAGAGTAACGGGTTATAGTAACGTAAGTTTACAAACAGATAGAGATGATAGTCGTTCACAGTCTGGTAAGGTATTATTACAGAATGGGGGAACAATAACTTTGAAAGGTTCAAAGCAAGATACAATAACAGATGGGAATCTGAGTATATTGAAACTTGCGAGACTTAAAAGAAGTCATAAGGATGAGGAATTTCATTGGTGATCTTGGAGGTGTTCCAATAGAACGAATCCAAATGAAATATTATGTGATAATGGAGAGTCCAAAGCACATTAAAGTAAAATACCATTTTTACAAAGGAAGGTAAGGGACACATGATTGTGATGGACACACGATCAGTAAACGTGCTAGGAGCATAGGTTACGAGATAAAGTTTTAGTTGTTTGATTTTGAAACATTACAAACAATGATGGGAACTAGAATAGACTTGGTGATAAATAATGGAGATTATTTATTGGAAGGAGTTCTGCCATTTACTATCGTTTATCATTGTGTTTCAGTTTAGCATGTTTAGACACCACTTCCAGAGTAATAAGTTCTTACTCAAACCTCCTCAGTCGATCACACTATAGGAAGTATGTGGTGAATTAAGACTATCATGGAGTGTTAGTAGATTGTCTATGGAGATTAGACATTGCATGGAGATTGCTGCAACACTCATGGGTACTTAATGGGGATTTATGTATAGGAGAAACCCGCACTCATGGAAGTTACTTCATGGATTGAAATCACGAGTAACTCTGAGATGATAATATCTTATATTCTTAAAATGGAGATACATGAGTTTATAGTTTTCAAGTATGTTATACTTTAGTTTATTCAAACGCTGTGCGTAAATGCCAGTCATAAAGGATACGCTAGGTATGACATGATGAGTTGACTAGTACTATGTATGCGAAATTTATTTGTTCCTTTTGCCTAAATGGAAAAGCGATATCCGTGGGCCCTCTGATGATTAAATGTTGACTCATAAAGTGCTTGGCCAAGCCAGGACTAAATTGATATGTACAATTCTGTAGTCCCATATAGTCAAATTGATCGAAAATCAGAAAACATAATCTTGAATATGGAGATTGATTAAATCCATGTCCCAGTTTCATACGATATCAGAAACAAAGGAATATATGATCACTTATCTAAAAGGATTGTCACTGGATATGATCAGAGTTCGGCAGATGCATTGGATGGCACCTCTACTTAGAATAGAGGCGGACCAATAGTAGTTGATGACTTGTCCAAGTGGGAGACTGTTGGAAATAGTGTCCAAGTTCATAACTAATTGGTAAGACTATTCTAAAAGTAGAGTCCTTTTTGGGTTGCCCTCGATTAATAGTAAGAGAAACAATAAGAGAGATAATATTAATTGAATTAATATTAGAAGTTAATTAATTAGTTTGTTGATTTATCATAGTTGATAAATTAATTAGAAGCTAAAAGTAATTAACAGAAACTATAAAGAATATTTAGTTAGTTTATTAATTGGATATTAATTAGAAACTAAAATGAACATTCTGGAAACGAGTTCCAACCGGCGGTTGGAAGGTTCAACCGGCGGTTGGATGGATTAGGGTTTGACCAGGAGTTAACGCGTAATTACTTGGGCAGGAATTAAGTCCAACCGGCGGTTAGAAGCTCCAACTGGCGGTTGGAGGCCGAATTCAGTTGTCCCACATCGGCTGGAGTATAAACCCCAAGGCCTCCTCCTCCCCAATAAATAGAGGCCTAATCCATGGTTTCCAATCATGCCAGTTTCGAATTGAATTCGATACTTTCTCTCTTTCTCATTCCGAATCCTTGTGAGAGTTTACACGACGTAGAGTCGGGACCCTAGGATTTGGAGTTTCTCTTGGTTCACGGGTGTGAAGCATTAGAGGTGTTCTACTTTAGGCACTTGCCATCCAAAGCATGGAAGGTCGAGCAAGGAGTCTGCGTGAAGGTTCTGCAAGGTGGTCTGCGCGTGAGAAATTGGTTTTCTCAAAGGTTAGTATTTTTCTTATTTATCTATTTATTTTGTTATTGTTAATAGCTTTATTAAGTATCGGTCCTTTAGGGTTTAGTTTCCTAGTTGGTCTAGATTAATTGTTATTTTCCGCTGCATATGTTAATCTAGTTAGGGAATAGAAAACCCAACAAAAGTTTGATCAACCAATATGTTTGTAACGTTTTGCCATAACAGTTTAAGTAATGTTTGTCAAACGTAATGTGTTGTTGGGATGTCGCCCAAAAGTACAGTTTCTAAAAGTTTGTCCAAGACGTAGGACCTTTCAATGTTTGCCTAAGAAGTAGGGACTAAAACGTTTGTCCAAGAAGTATGACCCATCAGTAACTACCCAAGAAGTAGGGACTTTCTATGTGTCCAAGTCGTAGGGACTTTTCCAGTTGTGTCCAAGAAGTAGGACTGGCATCCAAGACGTAGGACCCACCGCTCAAGAAGTAGAGCCTTCACCCAAGACATAGGATGGAACCTTGCCCAGGTCGTAGGGACTTTCTGTGTGTGTTTACCCAAGTCGTAGGGACTTTCTGTGTATGTTTATGAAAATGCTGTTTCATAAAAGATAGTTAACGGAAATGTATAGCTGGTCGTTCTCCAGCTAGTTCCAATTTAGTTTTCGTATGAAATACCATTTCATGAGCAAAAGTTGTAACAGTTTGACCGCAGTCATAAACAGTTTATATAGTTTACATCAAGTCAGTTGTATAAAAGTTTGCACCCGTAGCAAAAGTGTTGACTATGTTTTCCACCCCTGTTCAAAAGTAGCAAAGCAGTAAAAGTAGGGGCTGTGAACTCACCTGTTGAGCTAAGTAAAGTGCGAGTGCTAGCAAAGCCTAAAGCCCGAGGTCTAAACCGAAATCTCCTAACGCCCTAAACGTATGAGATTTAATAAGTATGTGGATGTCTAAGTCGACCATCCATGCTAGTGTTCGTACAACCAAGTTATGTCCAAAGCGTTTGTTAAATACGTATGTTTGTATTTCGTAGTTGTGAAAATGTATACGACTCGTTGGTGATAGTTTGAAATCACAATTTCCATGATATAAGTATGTTTATAATGTTTGTATAGTTCGATTATCGTATCGTATGTAAATATTCGTTCCCGGTTAAGTTCCACACTTAGTGAAAAAGTAGTTTTAAACCTTCTGTTTTTAGCGTCACTTGCCTTAGGGTAGCGTCACTTGCGTAAGTGTCGCTAATATTGTTTAATAGTTTTATACGTCACTTGTTGGTAGTGACGGACAGAGTAGGAATTGAATTTAGGCGTCACTTGGGTCAGTGTCCGGTTAAGTGACGTGTAGAGTCATGGGCGGCACTTGGGTAAGTGTCGCATAGAGTGACGGTTTAAGGAATTTCCGACACTTAACGAAGTGTCGCAAAAAGAGGGTTTGTGGCGTCACTTGATTAAGTGACGCGAAAAGAGGGTTTTATGCGACACTTAGTGCGTCACTTAAGTGTCGCTACACTGTTTTTGGCACCAATGCGTCACTTAGAACTGTTCGTGGATCAGTTTGAAAAATCGAGATTTAAGCTTCGTTTTGGACATAATTAGGTGATATAAACACTAAAACATGATGTATTAAGTAACACAAATAAGAAATATTAAAGAAAATAGCAAGATTTAAGAGTTTGCGGGATTGTCGGGATCTTACAAAGTTGTCGCGAGAGAAATCCGAAAAGATGGATGTGTAGATTGTGACTCCTTGATCGTTTTCTTCCAAATGAGTGAGGTGTTTGGAGGTGATTTAGTGGTAGTTTTTGGGTGGTGAATGGTGGTAGTTTGGTGGTAGAAATTAGAGAGGAAAAAGAGAGAGAGAATAATGTGTGTGTGTGTTTGTGTTTGTGAGGGAAATGAGGTGAGGGAGTGATGACCCTCACCTTTGGGCCGGTTTTGGGTAGGGTCCACGGGTGTGGATTTCACCAAATTTTCGTTCCCAGTAATTGCGCTCCGTGCGGTGTTCATTTTCCCGGTCATTAAATGTTAACATTATTTTAAAACAATAAATTTTAAATGCGTTATCGAATATATTTTTAGTTGAGATATTTTATAGAGATAATTTAGTTTGGATCATAAAATTTATAACTTTGTTTTATTCTATTTTTACGGATGCGTTTTGAGTTATTTCAGTTTACGAAATAATCATTGTACGTTACCAAATACTTTGTAAATATTATCAATATAATATTTAATAATCGTTTATGTTATTTAATAATTTCATTATATTAAATAATTTTGTTCACCAACAGTCGTACCTTTTTGTCGCGTTTGTTCCAAATGTTTTGTACGTATTTATACGAGTCGCGAAATATGTAATACTACGCGTATTAACTAGTTGGGCTTTGCTAGACTTATCTCTAAAATGTATTGTGAATTCACTCTAAGTTAGGGAATTAGCCTAAAAATGCGTGCTATTAATGTTTATAATTATATCGAAATTGCGGGGTGTCACAATATCCTCGTCCTAATCCGAATCTGAATCTTCTGCGTCAAGATTATTTAGCCTAGCGATCGGATTGCGGATGGCCATGACGGCATTCAAATCTTCTTTATCGGAATCAGATGACGACATTATAATTTTCAAGTGTTTTTGGGTATGAAAGTTGTGTATAAATGAAACGCCCTGATTTATATATATATATATATATATATATATATATATATATATATATATATATATATATATATATATATATATATACATACATACATATACATATTCTATTCAAAACTCTATCCTGTCAAATTATTTCATCATAACGTTTATCTCATCTCTTTGACTTTACAAGTCAAATACATATACAATCTTTACAACTGACAAACTTCTCTTCCATTAAACATTTGACACTAAACATTATTGAAAGTGGGAGACTTATACAAGTGTCATCATAACGATAATTTAAAAGAATGAGAAGCTTGTCTAACCATACAGCAAGCTCCAATCCAGGTTATCTTCTAGCAACCACATTCAAATCTTTAAATCCATTGGTTCAAACGAACCAAACACCTACAACATAAACAACTGAAAGGGGTAAGCAAAAGCTTAGTGAGCATACGAACAATTAAATGAATAATCTATCACACATTAACATATAGCAAGTATCTTTTCACGTATCCAATTAAACACATATATGTTGAGCAATTGTAGAGATCATTCTGAATCTTTCCCATTAGTACCATACCTCTAGGTGGTATGCATACTATGACATCATCTGTACCGTTAAGGATCCTCAACATCTGAACATGTTAATTCATAATAATCAACATCATCGAGCTAATGACATGAACATTACTTGGCTAGCTAGCATCAAGCTAATGCCATAATCAATAGTCGTCTAACATAAACATCATTGATGCGTGTGAAAGCGCGTCTTGTTTTATAATTTATTAATGGAAATACCGAATAAATATTTTTCACACAACCAGGTAAGAATACCCGATCGAATGTAAGTATAGACTTGGTAAGTCCGAGTCGAACACAGGGAACGGATGTCAACTCAAATAAATTGGAAATTGATACAAATAATGAAAACAGTAAATATTGGGGTGCGTTTTAGTTCCGATCGAACAATTGGCAAACAATTATGAAAAATGATTTATTAAATAAAACTTAAAATAAAATAACTAATAAACAATTAATCAAATAAAATTACTTGATTCAAATGATAGAAGAAATGCATTTGCTTAGATTACCTTCCTTAAAATCAGGAAATCATTTTATTGAATTGCTCACGTATGGATTCTATTGTGCCCTTTCAATTATATCAACCTTCCTTACAAGATAAATTGAATTCAATACAATTAAGAAAGACACAAGGTTGTTTTCAACACATTAACAGTTCAATTTAACGTTGTCCACAAAATTGTACTCTAGATTAAATCAGCACCGTTTATGTGATATATTCTCTTGACTTGAATCAACAAAGTCTATAACTAATTAAAGTTATCGTGTTCACCGATAACCATTACCAATTATTAGCCCTAACCCGTCAAACTCAATATATTCGGCAATAATTATCAATTAAAATCAACAACTATCAATAATTCCATAACCAATAGGAAATCAATCTCAACTAATCATGGAATCACGCTAGGTAATTAGTAACAATCATTAAATAACCAAGGTTCAACGAATAAACACATAAACATTAAATAAAATACAATACGTTCGCAATTCTAACAATCAATCCATCAATTAAGTATTCTCATCTAAGCAAACGCATAAAAGGTTTAGCCAATCATGCTTTTACAGAAAATCAGATTCAAAAACATAATCGAAATCATAATCAAATGAAAAGGATTGAAGTATTCGAACCGAGAAACCGAAATAATGATTGAACGAATGAAAACCTCCGATTCTTCTTGTTTTCTACCTTCAAAACGCTCCCAAAATGGAGGAAAAACCTCCTCTAGTCGTCTCTGGTCGAACTCGGGTTTAGGTATTGAAGTCCCCAAGTGAAAACCCTAAAATCGGACTAAAATAGCTGAAAAAGTCATCCATACGGCGTATGGATTCCATACGGCGTATGGATGTAAAAGCCCATCAGTCTCGGCCCGCGATTTCAAGTTTTGGCCCAGTTTTCAATCCATACGGCGTATGGACATCCATACGCCGTATGGATGCATTTTCAGAAAAAGTACCAAAAACGAAAGTTGTAGCCCTCTGAGTTAGCTAAATTCTCCAAGTTGAATCACCTCAATCGGAGTTCGTATGAAGAAGTTATGGCCAAAATACTAACAGCGCGCAGAAAACTCAGCATTTAACTTTTCTTCCATTTTCAGCTCATCTTTCATTCTTTTTCCGATTTGAGCTTCACATACAACTTCAATCAAATCCAATCTTTCATATCTTCACTCTTTTAGCTTATTTTCTTTATGATTTAGCTCGTTTTCTGTTCCTTTTTTATCCAAGCTCCGAATTAACTCCTAAATGCAAATATGAACGAAATAAGTATCTTTTTCATATAAAATGCATTAAAAACCTATCAAACAAGGGGGTAATTAGTACTATAAAATAGCACATTTTGGCATTCATCAAACATCCCCCACTTGAATCCTACTTGTCCTCAAGTAGACCATCAGTTGAAAATTCAAAACTTTAAATATGAACGGCAAACAAAAGTGCAAAAGGACTTACATACTACACAACATTCGGCAAACCAAATTGCTAACTTAAAATCGATTCTACCTTAAAGCTTAGCAATCAAGAAACTCTCTAGGGAAAACAACTTCTAATACATTATTATTATGCATAAAAGATAATTCACTTAGATTACCGATATTGTTGTCCACTTAAACAATCTAAACTTCAGAAATTGAGCTTAACTCATTATTATTCTAGCAGGTTTTACCCTAGATTCACAGATAGCAAAATACTCTTATACCAATAACGTGTCACAATTCTCCAAATAATGAACATCCAAATAAATCAATCATTTTTCAAACCAAGACATTGGTGACAGGTCTGTACCTCAGTACAACAGAGCGACATAACTTGGCTTTGGTTTTTCAATTTATGAGTCCTTTGTACTCTTCTTTATTTTCTTTAATTTTCAAATATACTGACGGAAACCAGGTCTGTACTTTCGTACAATAGAGGAGACAACACCCAGTATATTCCCAAATGATGATAATTAGGATCCCAAAATTATGGATTATAACACGCTATCATATGAGAATTAAGATTATCATACCTTGCTAAAAGATCCTCATAGGATAAATCCTACTTTATTAACTTCCATAAAGATTGCCTATCGATACATCACAAAATGAACTATCTAATATTTAAAATTAAATTTATTTCATTCTTTGCATTCCCAAAATATGTTACAAGATTCGCTAAACTTTAACGCAGAAAACAATTTTAAAAGAAAATTTTGGGCTGAAAAATGACTAACATGTAGAATGCCCTTTAGCTTTAAAATTTGCCAATATTTACCATTCATAGCCAATATTTACCATTCGTATCTTAAGGACAAATAGACTTACTTCTTTTCCCCCATCCCCCACTTAAAAGTATGCAATGTCCCCATTGCAAAAGAAAACAATAATATAGGGAATAGAAAAGAAGTAAAACAGAAAAACTCCCCTGATTAAGAAAAATTCATGAATGAACTGGTTCTGAAATAAAATACAACAGCACACTTCCGTAGGCATCACGGTTGCATTTAGCGTATGCAACAAGCCTTTAAACCTCTCAGCATCCTGAGTGGACGAGTTGTAGTCTCGTGAGGGTTTCCAGGGAACACACCCACAAAGTTCAAACCTGCAAACAAAAACAACAAAACAAAATAACAAAATGATAGAATAACGGGCTGTCTCCCGAAAGCGCTTTTGTTTATCACGTCGGTAAGCTCGACATCTTGCTCCACAACTTAACTCAATTTCATCTCCAAATCACGCTTGGAGTCCCTTGCATCACCATAGTATCTCTTCAAACGACTTCCATTAACCTTGAAAGTTTTTCCAGAATGACCTTGCAGATCAACAACACCAAAAGGATAAACCTTTTCAACTATAAAAGGTCCTGTCCAACGAGTCTTCAACTTTCCAGGGAATAATTGCAGACGAGAACTGTATAGGAGAACCTTATCACCTTTTTCAAATAAACAATTTGATTTAAAGCGTGAATCATTCCATTTCTTGGTGCGCTCCATATATAGTCGAGCGTTAACGTAAGCATTCATCCCTAACACTTTCTCCAATTGTGTATTCGTAAAATGTGTTTCACTGTCACTGATTAAAACTTTTGGCGTTCCAAATCGTGAAAACAATCGCTTACAAAACTTCACCACAACCCATGCACCTTTTATAGGTAATGCCTTCGCCTTCAACATCTTTCGTGAAGTGTAATTAGGTCCTTTATGCCCTCTAGTAGGAACATTGTGACAATGACTTAGAATTCGCGTCTCCGTTTTGATCGAGATTCCATTTGTCAAGATTGACTCTTTACTCTCCTTTAGCTTGACGCCCTCATTCTCCAGCTCCTCATCGCAAGTTGTCTCTATCTCCTCGATCAATTTATCGAACTCTTCGATGTCACGGATTTCCTCGAGGCTTCCCGTCCATCCTTCAAGAATCATTGGGTCTAAATCTACGTCATCCTTCAAACTTTGCAAACTCTCGTTATCCTCAGATAATCCTCTCATGCTAGCAAAGTAACAAGTCTCATCCACTGATTCCGGATATTGCATAGATTCATTCACATTGAATACAACCTTCTCATCCCCCAATCTCATGGTTATTTTCCTTTCAAAAACATCGATCAACGCTCTGGAAGTGGCTAGGAAGGGTCTACCTAGAATAATAGGCACCTTAGGATCCTCTACCATGTCAAGAATCACAAAGTCACAGGGAAATACAAACTTATCAACCTTGACTAGAACGTTCTCAACCATCCCTCTGGGGTATTGAACAGAGTGATCAGCCAACTCGATGCACATTTGGATGGATTTAGGTTCACCTAGCCCAAGTCTAGCGTACATAGTATAAGGCATAATAGATATGCTAGCCCCAAGATCCGCTAGTGCATTCGCGATGTCTAACTTACCAATTAAATAGGGAATAGTGATACTCCCCGGATCCTTCATTTTTGGTGGTAACTTGTTTTGCATCACGGCTGAGCATCGCTCGTTCATTGTTACAGTGGTTGCTTTAGCCAACTTGCTCTTATTAGTCAAAAGCTCCTTCAAACATTTTGCATACTTAGGTATTTGAGCAATGGCCTCCACAAACGGAATGTTAATGTGGAGTTGCTTCAAATTCTCAAGGAATTGGTGATAATGAGCTTCATCTTTTCCTCGCCTCAAAGCTACTGGGTAAGGTGGGGGTGGTGCATGATCCTTCACATATTGTTCATCCCTAGCAATGTGATCAGCTTTTGTGTCTACCCTTGACTTTTTGGCAACCTCAGCTTCCTTCTCATTTTCAGGCAAAAGCTTTGACACATGATTCTTTTGAAACTTAAGGTTTTCATGAACCTTTCCACTTCTGGTAGTCACAACCTTTGCGTGATCTCGTGGGTTGGTTTCGGTGCATCCTGGTAAAGTTCCCGGGACTCTCTGTTGGAGAACCTTAGCTATGTTGGAAATGGTTCCCTCAATTTGTTTGATCGCCGCTCCTTGATTCCGAACTAATGCTTCAATGGCGTCCATCCGCTGTCCAGACCTAGCAATAAATTTCTCGTTAGCGATCAAAAACTTCCCCATCATTTCTTCCAAATTGGGTTTCTTGTCAGGGAAGGTTGCCGAGGGTTGTTCCCTAGTGAAAAACTCTGGCTGAGCCTGGCTGAACTGGCGACCTCCTTCCTGGTATGGTCTTAGGAAAAATTCTCCTCTGTCTTGGCAGTAAGTTCCGTGAGTTTCCACATATTTAACTTCCTCTCTCACTCCTACAGAATTCATTTCGGGACAATCCTTGACTAAATGCGTTCCTCCACAGTTGTCACACCCTACTTGGATTGCATGGACAGTCTCGGTCACCTTTTTTATGTCTCTTCCCATGCTGTCTAGCTTGGCAGTTATGGCGGCGAGTCCATCGTCATTGCTAATTGACCTGTTTCTCCTAGAGGCACCATCATCCCATAACCGAGAGTGCTTTGCTTGGTCGAGTATAGCAGCTAAGGCGTCCCTAGGAATCTTCTTCGGGATATGTCCTTGATCATCTAATTGCTGTCTTGTAGCACGATCCACTCCCCTGTAGAATATCATTATAATTTGCTGGTCGTTTAGGTCGTGCTGTGGACATTTATGCATCAAGTACTGGTACATTTCCCACGCTTGGTGCAGTGACTCGTCAAAGTCTTGCTTGAAGTTTCGAATCTCGTTGATCATCTTCGACGTTTTGGATGGCGGGCAGTACATCATTAGAAACTTTGTGCGGAGATCTTCCCACGTGGTGATGGATCCAGCTGGTTCATTAGTAATCCATCTTTTCGCGGCTCCCTTGAGTGTTCTTGGGAATATTCGGAGCATGACTTGATCGCATGTAACGTTAGGAATGCTGAACATATCCGCGATCTCCACTATTCTCTCCACGTGCTCGTTAGCATCTTCATTCTCATCTCCTTGAAACGGGTTTTCCCTAAGCTCCTTTAGGAATTGTCCCTTTATCTCGAACTCAACATTTTCTGCAATTGCGGGCCTCAATACTCCTGAGCCAAGGTCGCTACGCCTTCTGCTCGAATATTCCTCGAGAGTCATGTTGGCGATGTCGTCTGCCATTTCTAAATCTAGCTCCGATTGATCGATGGGTGGTTCAAAGAGAGATCGTAAATATTCTCTGAAATCGTCCTCCAAATACGAATGGTAGAACAAGACTCTTAAAAATAAAACAATTTATCAACTAATCCCTAACACAATATAAAACAACTAAACAGGAAAACAAAACTAAATTCAAACAAATAATATACAGAAAACAAATTCCAATTTATCAAATTGAATCAAACCGCTCCCCGGCAACGGCGCCAAAAACTTGATGCGTGTGAAAGCGCGTCTTGTTTTATAATTTATAAATGGAAATACCGAATAAATATTTTTCACACAACCAGGAAAGAATACCCGATCGAATTTAAGTATAGACTTGGTAAGTCCGAGTTGAACACAGGGAACGGATGTCAACTCAAATAAATTGGAAATTGATACAAATAATGAAAACAGTAAATATTGGGGTGCGTTTTAGTTCCGATCGAACAATTGGCAAACAATTATGAAAAATGATTTATTAAATAAAACTTAAAATAAAATAACTAATAAACAATTAATCAAATAAAATTACTTGATTCAAATGATAGAAGAAATGCATTTGCTTAGATTACCTTCCTTAAAATCAGGAAATCATTTTATTGAATTGCTCACGTATGAATTCTATTGTGCCCTTTCAATTATATCAACCTTCCTTACAAGATAAATTGAATTCAATACAATTAAGAAAGACACAAGGTTGTTTTCAACACATTAACAGTTCAATTTAACGTTGTCCATAAAATTGTACTTTAGATTAAATCAGCACCGTTTATGTGATATATTCTCTTGACTTGAATCAACAAAGTCTATAACTAATTAAAGTTATCTTGTTCACCGATAACCATTACCAATTATTAGCCCTAACCCGTCAAACTCAATATATTCGGCAATAATTATCAATTAAAATCAACAACTATCAATAATTCCATAACCAATAGGAAATCAATCTCAACTAATCATGGAATCACGCTAGGTAATTAGTAACAATCATTAAATAACCAAGGTTCAACGAATAAACACATAAACATTAAATAAAATCCAATACGTTCGCAATTCTAACAATCAATCCATCAATTAAGTATTCTCATCTAAGCAAACGCATAAAAGGTTTAGCCAATCATGCTTTTACAGAAAATCAGATTCAAAAACATAATCGAAATCATAATCAAATGAAAAGGATTGAAGTATTCGAACCGAGAAACCGAAATAATGATTGAACGAATGAAAACCTCCGATTCTTCTTGTTTTCTACCTTCAAAACGCTCCCAAAATGGAGGAAAAACCTCCTCCAGTCGTCTCTGGTCGAACTCGGGTTTAGGTATTGAAGTCCCCAAGTGAAAACCCTAAAATCGGACTAAAATAGCTGAAAAAGTCATCCATACGGCGTATGGATTCCATACGGCGTATGGATTCCATACGGCGTATGGATGTAAAAGCCCATCAGTCTCGGCCCGCGATTTCAAGTTTTGGCCCAGTTTTCAATCCATACGGCGTATGGACATCCATACGCCGTATGGATGCATTTTCAGAAAAAGTACCAAAAACGAAAGTTGTAGCCCTCTGAGTTAGCTAAATTCTCCAAGTTGAATCACCTCAATCGGAGTTCGTATGAAGAAGTTATGGCCAAAATACTAACAGCGCGCAGAAAACTCAGCATTTAACTTTTCTTCCATTTTCAGCTCATCTTTCATTCTTTTTCCGATTTGAACTTCACATACAACTTCAATCAAATCCAATCTTTCATATCTTCACTCTTTTAGCTTATTTTCTTTATGATTTAGCTCGTTTTCTGTTCCTTTTTGATCCAAGCTCCGAATTAACTCCTAAATGCAAATATGAACGAAATAAGTATCTTTTTCATATAAAATGCATTAAAAACCTATCAAACAAGGGGGTAATTAGTACTATAAAATAGCACATTTTGGCGTTCATCAATCATCAAACTAGTGTCATGATCATTACGTGGCTATCATCAAGCTAATGTCATAACATAGCATGATCTCGTGCAAAGCACGCATGTACCTGCATATCTGTCATCTATCACAGCTAACATAGTTAGCCAATCTATACTTGTCATACAACTGATCTCTACTATGCTCAATACATATAATTCACATATCACACTTTCTTTCATATCTGATCAATTACCGCTTATCAGCATGCCATATCATAACAACTTTATAAACATGTAACAATTTCTGAAACACAATAACATAAAAATAATTCTTCACCTGATTGTGTAAACCTCTTGCTCGGAAGCAATCCGGAATTATACAATCATTACCCATTTAACCCCCATATCACTCACCTTTGCTTTTTAGGCAATTAAGAGACTTAGCACAGTTCTTATGGACACCACGTCTTGAATCACCTATCACATAATACATTATCATAACAATACATTTAGTTTCTAATAACTTTCATAATCAACTAATCATAGTTATCAATCCATTATCCCGTATATTGATCAAGTTTAACTTTCATAATTATCTTAATCAATTGCATAACTACAAGTTTCTTAATCTTATTAACTTCAACCTTTCATTACTTTAACTACCACTTTGATCATAATCTTGTTTACACACACACACACACACTGTCGTGCCCCCAGCGGTCGGTCGGATTTACTCCAGTCGTTGGTCCGGCCACCGAGACACACGGCAGGGTAGTTTTAAATTTGTAATTGTCGGGGGGAGCCTAATTCTCCGTACGACCTACTGGAACTGGTATGAATACCTGATACGAGTAAGCGGTAAGGATGATCCAGGGTCGTTCCTCACGACGGTAGAATTGAAACAGAGCTAGTTCCGATTAATCAGTAATTAAGCTAGGGTTTTGATAAGTTGGAAGGGTTTTGTTTTGGTTTTTTATATTTAATTAAACTAAACTACTGAACTAATAAAGCATAAAACTAAAGGGAGACTAGCATATATAACACTTAAGGATGACGAAGACGTGGTTCACCATGACTTATAATAGCTGTTGTGATATTTTAGTTTGAAAACGTCTTTTAAAGATTTGTGTCTTGCGTTCACGTAGATACCCTGTGGTGTAAACACTAGTACCCTACTGATCAGATAAACCGATCAGTATGTCACTGAGTACTAGGCTGTCAAGATTCTGATCAGATCGGACTGTCTTGAAACCCCCCTCACCGTCTCTTATGATGAGACCAAGTGACCCTCCAGATGGGGTGCAGGAATAAGGCGACAGTCCGCAATTTGTCCACTGATCTTTCTTAACACAGACAAAGATATCTAAGCTAGGCAAGGCATTTAAGATTTAAGACAGGTGGTGACTGATTACCGTATGCATTAATGGTTGTGATTGAGTTCAGAGATATTCGGTTGTGATACAGTCTTCAACTTACAGGTTTTCCACGGTTACATTGTGTATTCACCCGTTTTACAGTCTTTCCTGGATCACAGACTAAGGCAGGATGTAATACAGTGTTCAGCCTACGGCCTTTCCACGGCTTACCGGATACTCGGACGTTTTAGGGCTTTATCCTGGATTACATACTTTACGGCTATCTGAACTCAATATATCTAAGCTTGTATTACAGTAAAACCATCTATGATAGCTAAACAACCCGTTCACTTAATAAATCCCAGCCCAATAAATCCCTGATTAATTCACGGTGTACTATACGATAAGTTGGGCAGTATTTCCACAGCTTCAAAATCAGACCATGTTTATTTTGGAAAACATAGATAGGTAGTGACCGTTTGATCAATGGTTAGCTACTCCTTGTCATAAAGGTTCTAACCACGTTTATTGGAGGAAAGGTGATAGTTTAGTTTAAAATCATAAATGTATAGTTAAACAGCACCATAAGTTTTCAAACCTATCTGTATTATATTTATCATGTTTATAAAAACATAATCATTAAGGCATCAACAGTGTTATTGTATGTTTAGTATGCAATACCTAAGCAACAATCAAACAAGAACATGCAATAGGACGGAATACTAGCATCACAGTACTGACCTAAGGATTACATCATGGGTACCCCGGAAGTTGTCCCAAAGATACACAACAGATAAGTATGGACCTAATCTATCTCTAATCCTATGCTTCGTGTCCCTCGGATATGTTTCAATCAAGGGAACAACGACCATGTTGAGTTCATTGATCATCAAACACAGAATAGTTGGCAATCCTACTTCTAGCAATTGGTCAGGTTCTAGGGAGGAGGATACAAACCACAGCATAAGTTGGACAGATAAACGGGTAGAGGTTCAGCTTATAAGTTCACAAACAATTGTAATATATAATAATTGGGAACATTATTCCACAACGGATTGTGCCCACGACTTTCATAGCTTCCACGTTCAGTACTACACACATTCGTGATGATTCCGGCGCGATACAAATGAAAGCCGTATAACGTTACCTCCGTTGTTTCACAATGGTGTTATCCCAATTAGATATATCACCACAAACTACTCATTAATCATGGCAAACATACAAGCACACTACTCACAATGCATAGCAATAAACATTTCTAATATTAATAAATCACATACATCAAACAAGAACAATATGACAAATTAATAATAGAAAGGATAGAAAATACCGATAAGAATTGCGAGCAGAATAACACTTGTATTTCTTCATTAATATCCAAGCATTACATAAGCTAGCCTCTACTAATTAACTACATAATTAATGTAATCCTAATCTTCTCTCTAGTTCTCCTCTAACTTCTAAGAGTAGTGCTAGAGAGAGAAACTAGAGAGAAGAACTAACTACAAGAACAATTCTCCTCTAACTCCTAAGAGTAGTGCTAGATAGAGAATTCTAGAGAGAGAAAGAGAAGTTGTAAAAATGAGAGGTGTGTTGAAATGTGAAATGGAGTCCACTATTTATAGGAGAAGAAGGAAAGCCATGGTACAAGCCTTGAAGCATCAAGTACAAGCATCAAAGCAGCATACGGGGCAAGCGGACCAGGGGGGTCAAACGGCACCCTTCAAGCACAACACCCCCCGTATACGGCACCCTAAAGGCCATATACGGCACCTAGGGTACCGTATACGGTACCTAGGTGGGCAAGGGGGGGGGGGGTGGTGCTCCATATGCTGTATACTGATTCCCCGGTTGCTTGGTTCGTCCGTATCTTCTTTGTTTGGACTCCGTTTTGCTTGATTCTTACGCCGTTGGATTCGTTTTTCCGTTACGCTTCTAATGACACTAAGTTTGCCAAATTTGGAAGTGTTTGAGTTTTGCGTGTTCCGGATGACGATCGGCGAGCTTCCGAACTGCACATCTTCTTCGTTCTTCGTCCGTTTCTTCTGATTCTTTCACCTCCGATCTTGTATTTTCCTATGGAATCATAAAATATAAAATTAAGATCTAATTACATAAGAAAATCAAGAAGGGAATATTTAAGGTGATAGTTTTACCTCGGTTTGCGTGTTATTTGGACGTTTTAACCGATTTTTGCAGCAACGTCTATATTTAGACTACCTTGGTGATTTTTAGTAAATAATGATGGTTCGGAAATGTTTTCACCAAAGAATAGTCCAAAAAGTGAGGAAATATGTACTTAAAAACATGACTTTTTAGGTCACATCACACACACACACACACACACACACACACACACACACACACATATATATATGTATGTATATATATATATATATATATATATATATATATAGTATCAACCATCTTAATACGTTTCTACTTTGGTTTAACCGTGACTTTCTCGGCTATACCATGCCTTTAATAACTATATACGACTCAAGTGGTTCAACTCGAGCTTCCATTCAAATTTTTATGATCTAACGTCATACTATGACTTCTGTTCCTTTGTATACTAGTAACATGATCAAGTGGAATAGAAAATAAAGACAGATCCAAAATTAAACGAAATCGCGTCGTCACATCTCACAAATCGCGTCGCGATTTGTTTATTTCGTGTCGCGAAACTATCAAGGTCGTGTCGCGACCGAACCCTATTCAAACCTGCGAATTTCATTTTAAACATACAGCTTGAATTTTACCCACAAGATGAAACCAAGGTTCTAACTTTTCATCAATTTATCACTACCAGCAACCACTAATAACCAATTTAACATTATTCTCAACTTAATTTCATATAAGTTCAATAACCCACAACAATGTCACAAAATCAAGTTCTTAAGTCAAATAGGGGAAAGAATTAACTTACTCAATGATTAAGAAAAAGATAAAGATCAGGAAACCAATTTCTATGCTTGAATTTTGAAAGTTGATATTTGTTTCTTCTTGGTTCAATCGCAAATCACAGGGACGGTTTTCTGTTTTCTTTCTTTCTTTCTATTTTTGTTTAGAACAATTGAGAAGGGAGGGAGTATATATCCATACGTACATATTAAGTCGGTTCCCTTTTTCTACCTATTGTTTGGAACTTAAAAACCATTTGCGATTTCTACCATTTTATTTTTTTTCTTACAACATTATCAACTTAAAACAATTATTTATTCACTTATCACAATAATACTTTTTAAATTTTGGGGTGTTACAATAAAATGTGTATATATTTGTGTATGAAAGTTGTGTATAAAATGTGTTTGGAAATTGTGTTTAGTGTATGAAAATTGAGTATGAGGGTGTGTATATATATAGTGTAATGGGTTTGGAAATAAAAAATATTTTTTTTAGCCGTTTGCATTTGCAACGGTTATTTTTTTTAATCAAAATTTTTTTTACCGTTACACACAAACCGAATAAAAAAACAAAAAAAAGCAACGTGGCCGTGGAATACTTCGCCAAACTGATGGAACTCACCGAAGGCTAGGAACCGACGGACCGTGCCTATGACGTCGGTTCCGTCGGTCCTTGCCGACGCTTGAACCGACGAGCCGTAGTGACCACCCTAAGAAAGTATTTTCAAAACTTATTTTACGGTGTTAGAATGGCTTTTGGATAAAGTATGTCTTAAACTTTCAATATATTTTTGTAAAACTAACTTTTCTCTTTAACAAAACATTGATAATCATTTTTTTATCTAACACTTTCTTACATATTATTTTACGTTTTAGGGAGTTTCATGCATGTCATTCATAACTAACAAATCATATTTGTCTAACTAAGTTATAATTATTAAACATGAAAAATATTATATATACTCAAATTAATTACTTTAGTTGACATTCAAAAATATTCTACTAAATAGATTAAAATGACTATTGTGCTCTTTCTTCTTCATCTTAACCCTAATATTTTTATTGCTAGCATTTAATCAATATTTTAAAAATCCGTTGAACCGGCCTAGTTTGAAGTTGAACTAGAAATTTGAAGGTTTCCGGTTAATATCAAACAGATTTTATTATGGTGTTTGAACCTGTGTGAATTGACCAGTTTTCCGACTCAACACGCTTGAACTGGATCGGAAAAATCGGTTTTCGTCATAATTTTTATTTTCTATGATTTTAAACTTTGATTTATTTGTATTATTTAGTAAAAATTAAATTAAAGTTGCCAAATTTACTTGAAAGGCTATAATGAAATTTTCTATAATTGTTTTATATTTATTTGTATTTTTTCATTAGTTTTAAGTATTTATAAAAAGTAATTATGCATAATTGTCATCCAATTCAACTGGCCAATTCAACCGGTTGAATCGGAACCCAATCTCTGAGCTGGTTGATTATAGAGTGTTTGTGCTGTTGATATTTAACTTGAATCGAAACCCAATCTATGAGCGGGTTGATTATAGAGTGTTTGTGATGTTGATATTTAACTTCATTTTAAGATTTATAAGGGTTTTTGTGCCGTTGATTTTTAATTTCGTTTAAAGGTTTATAAGAACTACGACAAATATTAAGTTTTAGGATCTTTTCTCGGAACAGCTTTCAAAAAGCATCATATACGATAGGACATATTAATTTATAAACTTAATTATGGAACAATCTAATAAGACAACTAATATATTTGTCCTCGTAAGTTATGCTTTTAGGACCTTTTTTATTAGGATTTTGATATACATAGCCCTTAGGGCTATGTATAACAATAAAAAATTCACGGGTAGTTGATAAATAACGGTTAAAAAATCAACTTAATTGGTTATTGTTCACTATTTAACTGTAATTGGTTGATGGTTTCAGAGTGTGGTTGTTAGTTTTAATGGAACTTATGAGATGATTATAATATTAAACATAGCTTTTAGGGAAAAATCATTTTTTATTATAGTATAATTGGAATGAAACGTAATATGAGAGTTAATATGTAGGTCATGTAAATTACAAAGTTGTGTTGTTATGCTATAATTTAATGGAACTATGTATGTCCTATAAATTAAAAAATCGTTTGTTTTAAAGTAGCATATTTTATCCACGTCTACTCGAGGGAAGAATGCTGAACTCCGTGTGACGAGAAATAGTTTCAATATCCTAGTTCTTACTAATCCATTAAGACGTTTATTTTTAAATTGATAACTTCTGACCGGTACATCGAATTACACACTTGTTTGCTTTGAAGTATATTGTTATAAAGCCAAGTGTACCTAATCAAATAATAGTATATTTTTTGTAAATTCGAGCTATTTTCCACAAGGAATAAATAATATATTTTGAAAATCGTTATTAGCTTCTAAAATCTAAACTTTACAGAAAGCAAGTAAAATATTAGAAAGTTGTGCCTTTTAACGACATATAATTAAGAAAAGGATTTTTTTTTTACTTTATTTTCAATTAAAGAGAATAAAACAAATAAAGGATGGTTGTGATCTCATATGTATGATGGATGTTTAATTAGATTTACTCCCACTAAACTTGAATGCATGTATTAATTTCAAAACTTGACCAATTACATGTAATTAGCAAATCAATATTTTTTGTTGACACAAATCTAATTGATTTAAATAAACTTTCTTAGTGCGAGTGTACACTAATAGTTGCAAATCCTAATTTTGTTTATAAATAAATTGGTCTATTATGTGTATGTACGTATTTGTAACACCCCCGAAATTCACTGTTTTGCGGAAGCATAGTTTGAGGTGTTACTAATCAAATATCACAGCACAAAGATAAAGCAAACGACATCTATATGCAACGTTTGTAAATTAGTTACATTCCATAGATATAATGTTTGAAAACTTAGTGTTTTCGTATACAAAATGTAGTTTCCCCTAGAGTCCACGCGTATAGCGGGAGATTCTATTACATAATCGTAATGTACAAAAGATAATGCTAAGAATCTCCGTTAATGCAGTTGTGTTGAAATCATGCGACTCTAGCTAAAATCCTGGAGTAATCCTACTCCATCCGGGTACCTGAGAAAACATGCTAAAAAGTGTCAACCAAAAGGTTGGTGAATCTCACAGGTTTGTAAGTAATATCGGCTTTGAACACGAGATTTCATTAGTAATGCCCGTAGGCGTAAAAATCAGCCATTGCAATCCAGCAATCGTAAAATCAGTATTTGCAGTCCAGCAAATGTAAATAAGTAAGTTTATACCATTGCCATGAGGCTCATAATCGAAGCTTAACCCGTAAGTAATAAGTTTGCTCCCGTGACATGCTCGTAGTTGAGCAAGCATCAGTAACGAATAAGTAGTCACCCGTTTCTACGTGTAAATCAGTACGTGGCAGCGCTACTGCCCCGGGTGGGGAGGGTCATTTCCCTAATGGATCCATTAACTAGTGTTCGCGCTTAAGTCCATTACTAACGATATATGATGGAGAGACTTCTGTTTGTAAGTAAACTCATGCAATTCCGTTTGGTATAGTAAACAGTTTAGTACTTGTGTTCAAGGAAAAGTAGTAGCATGTTTCTCCCCCAATAAGATAAAACAGTAAAAGTGGGGCCGTAAGACTCACCTGAGTCTGGTAATATGCCGTAGCAAATAGCAAGTAGTAAATATAGCAAGTAGGTTCTTCGAACCCGTAACCTTCAAATGCCTATTCATATGAAGTTATGTAAGTATGCGTCTCACGAGACGTTTCGTTTAGTTGTACACAACTAGTATAGCCAATGTTTGTCCGTATGTTTGTAATTGTTCGTTTGTTGGAAAACATGTTTGGGCCCGTTGGTGACGGTTTGTAGCAAAATTTCTAAAATGTTGACTTTGCTACAGTAAATTGCTACAGTACTGCTACAGTAAAATTTGACTTTTTGTACAGTAACTTTGACTTTAAAATTCTGGTTTTCTGTGTTTTTGCGACACAATCTGCGACACTAAAGTTTGGTATGCGACACAGTGGTTGTGTCGCATAGGAATGCGACACAAGAGCCCTGCGACACAGTGATTGTGTCGCAAAAGCTTGCGATGCTAAATCAATAGCGACATAAGGGTTGTGTCGTATAATGTTTACGACACAAAGGTACGACACAGAGTACGACATAAAATACGACACAACATGGTTTATGCGACATAGTATGCGACACAAGGCTTGTGTCGCATTGATGAACACCAGCCCAGAAACTTTCGGGTTTCAAGAATTTCGGACCAAAAACGCAAATCTAACCCATTTTTGAGCTATAAAATCGTGTATTCTTCATGTATTAAGTTATATCTATGTTGTGTACACCATATTACATCAAAATAATACCTCAAAATGAGTAAATCTAAGTTTTTAGAGAAATCCTTACAATTGCAAATCGAGCTAGATGGAGGATGAGATGATGAAAACGGTCTTGATATTCTTGCTCCACTCGTGATGGTGATTCCGAATATGTAATTTTCGTGGTCGAGTTTTGATTCCGAAAATTTGGTAGTATTTTGAGGTTGAGAGAGTTTATGTGTGTGTGTATTTTGGAAGTAATAAAAATGAAAGAAGAAATGAGGAGTGTGAAGGGTGTTGGCTGATCCAAGAGACAAGGGAGAGGAAAACATCCCTCAAAACACGGTATTTACTCCGTGTCCTAATCGATTAATCGTTTGTTTTTAGTATTTAACCAAACAGTTATATTTTTAAAATGTACCTGGAGTATTTAAATAAAAATACCTTGTAATTAATAATAAAAACATTTGTCGCAATATTTTAATTATTAAGTCGCGTTTATTACGTTTTGTTGCGTTAGTTAAAATGTCGTCGCGATAATATATAAATAATGCTCGTTCGGTTGCGTATTTTATATAACAAAATACGTTCTCATTATTTAAGTAAATTTCTGTCACCAACGTCCAAGTAAACTGTGTCGGACTCCGTCCGGTTAATTCGCACGATTTATCCAAATCGCGTAAGTACACACATATATATATATAAATCACCTTATATATATATACAAATAGAGCCTGTAATTAGTCCTATTACATACTAATTACAACTAATTACAAACAATTAGGCATAATTAATTATCCTAATTATGCAGGTGTTACATTCTCCCCTTGTTAAAGAAATTTCGTCCCGAAATTAGCTTGAGTGTACGGACGGTGCGTTATCTGGGAAAAGATGTGGGTATTTCTGTCGTATTTGGTCTTCCCGTTCCCAGGTGAACTCAGGGCCGCGCCTAGAATTCCACCTGACCTTTACGATGGGAATACGACTCTGTTTCAATCGTTTGACCTCACGGTCCATGATTTCCATAGGTTCCTCGACAAAATGAAGTTTATCATCGATTTGAATTTCGTCGAGCGGTATAATCAGTGTCTCGTCAGACAGACATTTCTTCAAGTTAGAAATGTGGAATGTGTTGTGTACGCTGCTAAGTTCAACAGGAAGTTGCAGGCGGTATGCCACTGGACCAATCCTTTCCAGGATTTCGAATGGTCCGATGTATCTAGGATTTAGTTTGCCTCGCTTTCCGAATCGAATGACACCCTTCCACGGTGCCACTTTGAGAAGTACCTTGTCCCCTACCTGGAACTCAAGGTGTTTGCGTCTCACGTCAGCATAGCTTTTCTGACGATCACGTGCGGCTTTCAACCGGTTTTAAATACCAACGATTTTCTCAGTAGTTTCTTGAATGATATCTGGACCCGTGAGTTGGGAATCTCCTAACTCAGTCCAACAGATAGGTGATCGGCATTTACGCCCGTAAAGTGCCTCGAAGGGTGCAGCCTTTATGCTGGTATGGTAACTGTTGTTGTACGAGAACTCGCACAACGGTAAGTGATTTTCCCAAGAAGTACCGAAGTCAACTACGCAGGCTCGTAGCATATCCTCCAGTGTTTGAATAGTTCGCTCGCTTTGGCCATCGGTTTGCGGGTGATAAGCAGTACTCATATCCAGACGAGTACCAAGAGATTTTTGTAGCGATTGCCAAAAGTTAGAAGTAAAACGGCTGTCCCTATCCGAGATGATCGAGATAGGTACACCGTGTCGCGAGATGATTTCTTTGACATAGATGCGAGTCAGACGCTCCATCTTGTCTGTGACACCCCCAAATTTAATGATTTGCGGAAGCTTGATTTGGGTGTCACTAATCAATATACAAAGCACATAAGATATAATGAACGACCACTATATGCGTCGTTTTAAACTTGTATAGATAAAGTAAATGTTTACATCAAAATATAGTTACATTAGCTCGGTTCCTGAATTTGAGAGATTACATAGCATAATTACTTTTACAAAATATAATAATGCAGTCCAATCTCTAGTTGTATGTATGCTGACTCGAGCTAATAATTCCTGCTTGTGCAGCCAAACTACTGCTGGGTACCTGTGATAAATACTAAAATGGGTCAGCGAAAACGCTGGTGAGCTCACAGGTTTGTATGTCAATGTATAGTTGTCAGAACCGCAAGATTTATATTGAATTTAAAATGCAATTAAGCAAAATAAAAGTTATACTGTCCATGAGCACATAGTCTGAGCTTAACTTGATTTGTCAGGCCCACTTAAGGAAACCTAACTTGAAATGCCTCCTACGAGTGCCTAATCAACACTCGTCTTCCCAAATGCTAATACATCCGTTTGACCGGTTAGTGCGTGCTAACCCGGATGAGGATTGTCAATCCCATATGATATCATATACTAACATTCACGCTAAAATATTAGAGACTATGCTTATAGAGGACTTTAATTGATTAGCTTGAAACTCATGTAGTATTTGAAGTTTGGCACTTGCGTTCTACTTGTAAAACAAATCAAAGTAGTAATATCACACCCCTAGTTGAAAAGCAGTGAAAATGGGGCCATGAAACTCACCTGAGTATTGGAGTGTTTAAGTTAATAAACTTGAAGTAATTAGCTGTGAGTTGATGTCCAAAGACTTGAAACCTGAATGTGTCCACGACACTTGATTGTTATTTATTAATTGTACCGGTATCTCGAAAGACTACCTTTGTAGTTGTTATTTAATTATATATGTCCAAATTACTACGATTTGGTTGATTAATTGTTTTGTTTCAAGTTACTACGACTTGATTGACTAAATTATCCAAGTTACTACGACTTGGTTGATTGAATAATCTGTTTTGTAAGTTTTGAAAACGTATACGGCCCGTTGGTGATTTAGTTGAAATAATAAAAATTCTAAAATGTTGACTTTGCTACAGTACTGCTACAGTACTGCTACAGTAAATTTGACTTTTTTGAACAGTAACTTTGACTTCAAAATTATGGTTTTTCTGTGTTTTGCGACACAACATGCGACACAAAGATTTGACATGCGACACAATGGTTGTGTCGCAGACGTCATGCGACACAAGGATACGACACAGGGACTGTGTCGCATCGAATACGAAATGCTAATTTAATAGCGACATAGTGGTTGTGTCGTATAGAAGTACGACATAGTTTGCGACATAGAGTGCGACACAATATTGTGTCGCATGAGTTACGACACTAAAGATTTGGTACGACACAAGGTGCGACATAACAGGTTTTATGCGACACAGTATGCGACACAAGGCTTGTGTCGCACTGAAGAACACCAGCCCAGAAACATCGGCTGTTCGTGATTTTTCCGGCCAAAACTCAAATCAAACTCATTTTTAGACTATAAAACCTTGTTATCTTCCTAGTATTGGACATATATAAGTTGTGTAAACATCAAAACATCCAAAGATTACATCAAAATAAACAAATCTAAGTTTTTAGAATTTTTCTTACAAATGCAAATCGAAGACGATGGAGGCCGAAAATGATGGTAGAGCTTTTGTAATTCTTGTTCCCCTTGAAATGGTGATTCCGAAAATATGGTTTTTGTTGTCGGTTTTGCGAGATCCGAAAATTTGGTGATTTTTGGTTGAGAGGTTTTTGGGTGTAAGTGTGTGTTTTATGGAGAATGGAAATGAAAGAAAGAGGAAAGGAGAGGTGGGGTGTAGGTGAAAGCCTCACCTCGCAGTCTCCGTCCCGTGCTCCGCGTGGTGTTCGTTTTCTCCGTCATTTAACATTAAATATTTGTTTTATTCATTTAATTGTCCGTTTTAAATTACAAATCATTATAGAATGTTTTATTGTAATATTTTACCAATTATCTATTTATGGTATTTAAAATGAATTTCGTTTTATTTGTTTGCGCGTTTGTATTTTTAATTGCGTATACATTAATTGTGTAATAAAACTTGGATACGAAATGTCACAATAAATAATATTCTGAATAACATTTAGTTATTAAATAATATTTGTATTACTTAATAAAATTGTTCACCAACGTCCGGGTTTATTGTATCGAAATTCATTCGATTTGAAACTCGTACGATTTAAACAAACCGCATAATTGTGTAGATATATATTCAACAATATATATGATAATTGATACATTAATTAGCCTAACACAGAACTAATTACATGTATTAAAACTTGATTAGGCACTAAATTCTAGTCCTAAATTGACGGGTGTCACATTCTCCCCCTGTTAGAAGAATTTCGTCCCGAAATTTATGTTGAAGTCGCGTTTGATGTTGAGTCAGTGAAGAGTTGAGGATACTTGAGTCGCATTTGGTCTTCTCGTTCCCAGGTGAATTCCGGACCGCGCCGCGAATTCCACCTAACCTTGACAATGGGAATACGACTTTGTTTAAGTTGTTTGACCTCACGGTCCATGATCTCGGCGGGTTCCTCAACAAAGTGAAGTTTCTCGTCAACTCGAATTTCATCGAGTGGAATGATAAGTGTCTCATCAGACAGACACTTCTTCAGATTTGAAACATGAAATGTGGGATGCACGCTGCTGAGTTCAGATGGCAGCTGCAATCGATAAGCCACCGGACCAATCCTTTCGAGGATCTCGAATGGTCCAATGTATCTGGGATTCAACTTCCCTCGTTTGCCAAATCGGATTACGCCTTTCCAAGGCGATATTTTGAGTAGAACTCGGTCCCCAACTTGAAACTCGAGTGGTTTGCGTCTCACGTCAGCATAACTTTTCTGACGATCACGCGCGGCCTTAAGCTTGTTTTGAATTTCAACGATTCTCTCGGTCGTCTCGTGAATGATTTCTGGACCCGTGAGTTGGCTGTCCCCAACTTCGGTCCAACAGATAGGTGACCGGCACTTACGACCGTACAGTGCCTCGAAGGGTGCAGCTTTGATGCTGGTATGATAACTGTTGTTGTACGAGAACTCGCACAATGGTAGATGTTTTTCCCAGTTTACACCGAAGTCTACTACGCAGGCCCGTAGCATGTCTTCAAGTGTTTGAATGGTTCGTTCACTTTGACCGTCGGTTTGAGGATGGTATGCGGTACTCATATCCAGTCGAGTACCCAGGGATTTTTGAAGTGATTGCCAAAATTGTGAAGTGAAACGACTATCTCTATCGGAGATAATTGAGATTGGAACACCGTGTTTGGTCACGATTTCCTTCAGATAAATGTTGGTGAGGCGTTCCATTTTGTCGGATTCCTTGATTGCCAGGAAGTGAGCAGATTTTGTGAGACGATCCACGATCACCCAAATGGAATCGCAACCGCTTGAGGATTTGGGTAGTTTGGTTATGAAGTCCATGGCAATTTGTTCCCATTTCCATTCAGGAAGACTGGGTTGTTGAAGTAAACCAGAAGGTTTTTGATATTCGATTTTGACTTTGGAGCAAGTAAGGCACTTGCTGACATAGGTGGCGATTTCGGCTTTCATGTTCGGCCACCAGTAGAAGTCCTTGATACCGTGGTACATCTTATCGGATCCCGGATGGATAGAATATTTAGACTTGTGAGCTTCATCCATCACCAAGTCTCGTAGGTTCCCAAATTTAGGCAACCAGATTCGGTTTGAGAAATACTTAATCCCGTTAGGTTTGACTTCGAATTGTTTATCCATGCCCCGCAAGGCTTCATCTTTGACGTTTTCGTGTTTCAAGGCTTCGAGTTGAGCTGTGAGAATTTGAATGTTTAAATTGTTGTGAATGGTCATACTGAGGGCTCGAACCCGAAGTGGTTTCACTCGCTCTTTTCGACTGAGGGCATCAGCAACAACATTTGCTTTGCCTGGATGATATTTGAGCTCGCAGTCGTAATCGGTAAGCAACTCGACCCATCGACGTTGCCTCATGTTGAGATCCTTCTGATCGAATATGTGTTGAAGGCTTTTATGGTCGGTAAAGATTGTACATCTGGTACCATAAAGGTAATGTCTCCAGATTTTGAGGGCAAAAACGACAGCTCCTAGCTCGAGGTCGTGGGTGGTGTAATTCTTTTCATGAATCTTAAGCTGTCGAGAAGCATAAGCTATGACTTTGTCCCGTTGCATGAGCACACAACCGAGACCTTGATGAGAAGCATCGCAGTATACCACGAAGTCATCGGTGCCTTCAGGTAAAGATAGGATAGGAGCACTGCAAAGCTTTTGTTTTAAGAGTTGGAATGCCGACTCTTGTTTATCAGTCCAGTCAAACTTTTTGTCTTTCTGGGTCAGCGTCGTGAGTGGTATGGCTATCTTGGAGAAATTTTCAATGAATCGTCGATAGTATCCGGCCAGTCCTAGAAACTGCCGTACTTCGGTCGGAGTGGTTGGCGATTGCCAGTCTTTGATAGCCTCGATTTTTGACGGGTCAACGTGAATCCCCTGACTGTCAATCACGTGACCAAGGAATTGAACGGTTTTGATCCAGAACTCACACTTAGAGAACTTGGCATAGAGCTCCTCGTGTTTAAGTAGTTCAAGGATGGTTCTGAGGTGTTGCGCATGCTCTACTTTGCTTCGTGAATATATGAGGATGTCATCGATGAATACAATGACAAACTTATCAAGGTAAGGTTTACACACCCGATTCATAAGGTCCATGAATACAGCCGGTGCATTGGTTAGGCCGAATGGCATCACTTGGAATTCGTAATGCCCGTAACGGGTTCGGAAAGCGGTTTTTGGAATGTCGGCATCGCGAACACGTAATTGGTGATAACCGGATCGGAGATCAATCTTTGAATAACAACTCGATCCTTGAAGTTGGTCGAACAAATCATCGATTCGAGGAAGTGGATACCGGTTCTTGACAGTTAACTTGTTCAACTCTCGGTAGTCGATACACATTCGAAAAGAACCGTCTTTCTTCTTAACAAATAGGACCGGAGCTCCCCAAGGTGAAGAACTCGGCCTGATAAATCCTCGTTCCAGTAGTTCCTGTAATTGGGTGGATAACTCCTGAAGTTCGGATGGAGCTAAACGGTATGGTGCTCGGGCCACAGGCGCAGCACCTGGTACAAGATCGATTGAGAACTCAACCTGTCTTGGTGGTGGTAGACCAGGCAGTTCCTCAGGAAAGACTTCTGGAAAGTCTCGAACAATTGGAACATCCTCAAGTCGCTTCTCCTCCGACTTTTTCTCCATGATGTGCGCGAGGATTGATGGATAACCCTTTCTCAGAAATTTCCGGGTTTTAAGACAAGATATGATGTTAAGCCTCGTCCCTCCGGTCTCCCCCTGTATGACTAGGGTTCTACCGACAGTGAGAGGTATGCGAACAATTTTGTCATAGCAGATGATTTCGGCACGATGTTTGGATAACCAGTCCATGCCTACGATGACATCGAAACTTCCTATCTCAATAGGCATAAGATCTATGGGGAAGATTTCGTCGGCTAGATTTAAAGTGCAATTAGGCATCACACTATTGGTTTCTATCAATTTGCCATTTGCTAGCTCTACGGTGTACTTAACGTCTAAAGCAACAGGTGTAATGTCAAGTAGAGGGCAAAATTCATCGGAAATAAAACTTCTATCGGCACCAGTATCAAACAGTATGGAAGCAGTTAAATTGTTGAGGAGGAACATACCCGTGACCACGTTCGGGTCCTGACGGGCGTCCCCTGAGTTGATCACGAAGGCGCTACTTTTGGTGTTGTTGTTGTTGTTGCGGTGGTTGTTGTTGTTGCCCTTGTTCTTCAATTTTGGGCAAGAATCCCTAAAGTGTCCTGGGTTTCCACATTCGTAGCAGGACTTAGGTTGTCGGGTATTTTTGTCAGAGGGGCTGTTGTTGGATTTGGGGGCTCGGCAATCCTTAGTCGAATGCCCGTACCTCCTGCAGTTGTTGCAAGGAGTACCGCACTGACCAAAGTGGTGATAGTTACACTTGGGACAATAAGGTCTGTCCCCGGTGTAGCTGCGGTTGGATTCAGAGTTGGTGTTGTAGACTTGGATGGCGTTGTTTTTCTTGTTTGAGTTGTGGTGGTGCTCAGTAGATTTGCGTTTGTTGTTGTTAGAGGATGAGGTGTTGGAAGTCTCACGGCTGACAACTAGAGCCATGAGTTCGTGGGCCAATCGAATGGCACTTTCAGTAGTAGTTGGTTTGGATGAGGCGACGTTGCCCTGGATGTTCTCGGGAAGTCCACGAATGTATTTCTTAATGCCCTTACTTTCTGGTTCGACCAAACCCGGGCATAATAAGGCAAACTGCTGAAACTTGGTGGTATATTCAGCAACATCATTTCCCTGCACCTCCAGATGCCAGAATTCTTCTTCCAGCTTGTGCAATTCCTCTTCAGGACAGTATTTTTCTGTCAGTTTCTTCTTCAGTTCGGCCCAAGGAAGCCGATTTGCAACCTCAAGGCCTACAGAGTTTGCGTGGGTTTTCCACCACGTGAGTGCACCTTCCTGAAAGGTGTAAGCAGCGAATTTGACCTTGTTGTTCTCAGTGCAGTCGCAGAGACTGAAAACAGATTCCATACGCTCAATCCAACGGATCAAGCCAATGGCACCTTCCGTGCCCTTGAAATATAGTGGTTTACAGCTAAGAAAGTCCTTATAGGAGCAAGGTTTGGGTGGTGGAGTATTGGTTGCTGTGTCCTCGCTACCAGGTGGTGTTCGGGTAGCCAAGGCTTCGGTCACACTGCGGGCAATGATTCCCGCGATCTCAGCTTCGCTAAGGGTAATTTGACGACGAGGAGGCATGATGCTGGGTAAGAAAGAACAAGGAAATGAAAAAAGATACTAGTCCGAGTATGGTGAACTAGTGGTGTGTTTGTCATTTTGAGACAAAGCGTTAGAGAGAAAGAGGCCTATATTCATATAATATAATATAGCCTAAGGTTGTAATGAGGTCTACTTATGTATATATATATATATGTACATCACATAATAACCTATTGAGTGTCTAGCACAGACGTGTTTTGAGTCCCGTTTCTCTCGAGGTCAGAGTCAACTAATGCATTCCTGTTCAACATAACTCTTTCAGATTTCACATCATCTTTCTTTAATTGTACATAGTTGATCAGGCTATGTTAAATTAAAGTCGTATGATGTAATCCCTGAACTAGTCATGACTAATAGGGAATACTGCCTAACGGTCATAGTCTAGGTCCACTAAATGCAACCTAGTTCACTATAACCTTAGGCTCTGATACCAATCTGTGACACCCCCAAATTTAATGATTTGCGGAAGCTTGATTTGGGTGTCACTAATCAATATACAAAGCACATAAGATATAATGAACGACCACTATATGCGTCGTTTTAAACTTGTATAGATAAAGTAAATGTTTACATCAAAATATAGTTACATTAGCTCGGTTCCTGAATTTGAGAGATTACATAGCATAATTACTTTTACAAAATATAATAATGCAGTCCAATCTCTAGTTGTATGTATGCTGACTCGAGCTAATAATTCCTGCTTGTGCAGCCAAACTACTGCTGGGTACCTGTGATAAATACTAAAATGGGTCAGCGAAAACGCTGGTGAGCTCACAGGTTTGTATGTCAATGTATAGTTGTCAGAACCGCAAGATTTATATTGAATTTAAAATGCAATTAAGCAAAATAAAAGTTATACTGTCCATGAGCACATAGTCTGAGCTTAACTTGATTTGTCAGGCCCACTTAAGGAAACCTAACTTGAAATGCCTCCTACGAGTGCCTAATCAACACTCGTCTTCCCAAATGCTAATACATCCGTTTGACCGGTTAGTGCGTGCTAACCCGGATGAGGATTGTCAATCCCATATGATATCATATACTAACATTCACGCTAAAATATTAGAGACTATGCTTATAGAGGACTTTAATTGATTAGCTTGAAACTCATGTAGTATTTGAAGTTTGGCACTTGCGTTCTACTTGTAAAACAAATCAAAGTAGTAATATCACACCCCTAGTTGAAAAGCAGTGAAAATGGGGCCATGAAACTCACCTGAGTATTGGAGTGTTTAAGTTAATAAACTTGAAGTAATTAGCTGTGAGTTGATGTCCAAAGACTTGAAACCTGAATGTGTCCACGACACTTGATTGTTATTTATTAATTGTACCGGTATCTCGAAAGACTACCTTTGTAGTTGTTATTTAATTATATATGTCCAAATTACTACGATTTGGTTGATTAATTGTTTTGTTTCAAGTTACTACGACTTGATTGACTAAATTATCCAAGTTACTACGACTTGGTTGATTGAATAATCTGTTTTGTAAGTTTTGAAAACGTATACGGCCCGTTGGTGATTTAGTTGAAATAATAAAAATTCTAAAATGTTGACTTTGCTACAGTACTGCTACAGTACTGCTACAGTAAATTTGACTTTTTTGAACAGTAACTTTGACTTCAAAATTATGGTTTTTCTGTGTTTTGCGACACAACATGCGACACAAAGATTTGACATGCGACACAATGGTTGTGTCGCAGACGTCATGCGACACAAGGATACGACACAGGGACTGTGTCGCATCGAATACGAAATGCTAATTTAATAGCGACATAGTGGTTGTGTCGTATAGAAGTACGACATAGTTTGCGACATAGAGTGCGACACAATATTGTGTCGCATGAGTTACGACACTAAAGATTTGGTACGACACAAGGTGCGACATAACAGGTTTTATGCGACACAGTATGCGACACAAGGCTTGTGTCGCACTGAAGAACACCAGCCCAGAAACATCGGCTGTTCGTGATTTTTCCGGCCAAAACTCAAATCAAACTCATTTTTAGACTATAAAACCTTGTTATCTTCCTAGTATTGGACATATATAAGTTGTGTAAACATCAAAACATCCAAAGATTACATCAAAATAAACAAATCTAAGTTTTTAGAATTTTTCTTACAAATGCAAATCGAAGACGATGGAGGCCGAAAATGATGGTAGAGCTTTTGTAATTCTTGTTCCCCTTGAAATGGTGATTCCGAAAATATGGTTTTTGTTGTCGGTTTTGCGAGATCCGAAAATTTGGTGATTTTTGGTTGAGAGGTTTTTGGGTGTAAGTGTGTGTTTTATGGAGAATGGAAATGAAAGAAAGAGGAAAGGAGAGGTGGGGTGTAGGTGAAAGCCTCACCTCGCAGTCTCCGTCCCGTGCTCCGCGTGGTGTTCGTTTTCTCCGTCATTTAACATTAAATATTTGTTTTATTCATTTAATTGTCCGTTTTAAATTACAAATCATTATAGAATGTTTTATTGTAATATTTTACCAATTATCTATTTATGGTATTTAAAATGAATTTCGTTTTATTTGTTTGCGCGTTTGTATTTTTAATTGCGTATACATTAATTGTGTAATAAAACTTGGATACGAAATGTCACAATAAATAATATTCTGAATAACATTTAGTTATTAAATAATATTTGTATTACTTAATAAAATTGTTCACCAACGTCCGGGTTTATTGTATCGAAATTCATTCGATTTGAAACTCGTACGATTTAAACAAACCGCATAATTGTGTAGATATATATTCAACAATATATATGATAATTGATACATTAATTAGCCTAACACAGAACTAATTACATGTATTAAAACTTGATTAGGCACTAAATTCTAGTCCTAAATTGACGGGTGTCACATTGTCGGTTTCCTTGATGGCCAGAAAATGAGCAGATTTCGTGAGACGGTCTACGATCACCCAAATGGTATCGCAACCACTCGAAGTTTTTGGTAGTTTGGTAATGAAGTCCATGGAGATCTGTTCCCATTTCCATTGAGGAATTTCAGGCTGTTGGAGCAACCCCGAGGGTCTTTGGTGTTCGGCCTTGACTTTGGAACAGGTTAGGCATTTACTGACGTACAAGGCAATGTCAGCTTTCATGTTAGGCCACCAATACAACCCTTTGACGTCATGATACATCTTATCAGAACCAGGATGTATAGAGTATCGAGATTTGTGAGCTTCAGCCATCACCAAATCTCGCAAGTTTCCGAATTTGGGTAACCACACCCGGTTAGAGAAGTATCGAGTTCCATCGGGTTTGATTTCGAATTGTTTATCCAAGCCTCGCAAGGCTTCATTTTTCAAGTTTTCATCGTTGAGTGCTTCAAGTTGAGCGGTAAGGATTTGAGCAGGAAGCTCGTTATGAATTGTCATAGAAAGTGCTCGGACTCGAAGGGGTTTCACTCGTTCTTTTCGGCTTAAGGCATCGGCAACTACGTTAGCCTTGCCCGGATGGTATTTGATCTCGCAGTCGTAGTCACTAAGTAACTCAACCAAGCGACGTTGTCTCATGTTTAGATCTTTCTGATCGAATATGTGTTGGAGACTTTTGTGATCAGTGAAGATAGTGCTTTTCGTACCGTAGAGATAATGTCTCCAGATTTTCAATGCGAAGACCACAGCACCTAACTCGAGGTCGTGGGTCGTATAGTTTTTCTCGTGAATTTTTAGTTGTCGTGAGGCATAGGCAATGACTTTTTCTCGTTGCATCAACACACAACCAAGTCCTTGGTGTGAGGCATCGCAGTAAACTACGAAATCGTCGGTGCCTTCGGGTAAGGACAAGATTGGTGCACTGCAAAGTTTGTTTTTCAATAGCTGGAAAGCTGACTCTTGTTTATCAGTCCAATCGAACTTTTTATCTTTCTGAGTCAGTGTGGTTAGGGGAACAGCTATTCTTGAAAAGTTTTCGATGAATCGGCGATAATAACCAGCAAGACCTAAGAATTGTCTCACTTCGGTTGGAGTGGTCGGTGACTCCCAGCCCTTGATTGCTTCAATCTTGGCGGGATCAACATGAATTCCTTGGCTGTCAATCACGTGCCCGAGGAATTGAATGGTTCGAATCCAGAATTCACACTTAGAGAATTTTGCATATAACTCTTCGTGTTTCAGAAGTCCTAGAATGGTTTTCAGATGTTGAGCATGTTCCTGCTCGTTGCGAGAGTAAATCAGGATATCATCGATGAACACAATGACGAATTTGTCAAGATATGGTTTGCACACCCGATTCATAAGGTCCATGAATACGGCCGGTGCGTTGGTCAACCCGAATGGCATCACTTGAAATTCGTAATGCCCATAACGAGTTCGGAAAGCTGTCTTTGGGATATCATTGTCACGGACTCGGAGTTGATGATAACCCGACCGTAGATCAATCTTTGAGTAAACACTCGATCCCTGGAGTTGGTCAAACAGGTCATCGATTCTAGGAAGTGGGTACCGATTCTTTATGGTTAGCTTATTCAGCTCTCGGTAGTCGATACACATGCGGAAAGATCCATCTTTCTTTTTCACGAATAAGACCGGAGCTCCCCAAGGCGAGGAACTTGGTCGAATGAATCCTCTGTCCAGGAGTTCCTGTAGTTGGTTAGACAACTCCTGCAATTCGGATGGTGCTAAACGGTAAGGGGCTCGTGCCACGGGTGCAGCTCCGGGCACAAGTTTGATTTAGAATTCAACTTGTCTAGGTGGCGGAAGTCCGGGCAAGTCTTCAGGAAAGACTTCCGGGAAATCCCGCACGATCGGAACATCCTCAAGTCGCTTCTCCTCCGACTTCTTCTCCGTTACATGTGCGAGGATGGCTTGATACCCTTTTCGTAGATATTTTCTCGTTTTCAGACAGGATACAATATTCAGATTCCGTCTACCGGTCTCCCCTTGTAGGACTAAGGTTCCACCGGAGACAAGAGGTATGCGAACGAGTTTGTCATGACAGATGATTTCAGCTCGGTGCTTGGATAACCAATCCATACCGACAATAATATCGAAGCTGCCGATCTCGACAGGGATTAAATCAATGGAAAACGTTTCGTTCGTGAGGTTAAGTGTACAGTTGTGTATGATGCTATCAGTCTCAATCAGTTTGCCGTTAGCTAATTCTACAATGTATTTAGCATCTAAGGCAGTGGGAGTTATATCAAGTAAAGGGCTAAATTTCTCAGAAATGAAGCTTCTATCGGCACCGGTATCAAATAATACAGAAGCAGTAAGGTCGTTGAGAAGGAACGTACCCGTCACGACATTCGGGTCTTGTCTGGCTTCCCCAGCCTTGATAACGAATGCTCTACCATGAGCAGGGTTGTTGTTGTTTTTCAGCTTTGGGCAATCTTTCTTGAAGTGCCCTGAATTTCCGCACCCAAAGCAGGCCTTTGGTGCATTGGTGTTGGGGGTAGAAATGTTGGTTCGGCAATCCTTGGCTAGATGCCCGAACAGTTTGCAGTTGGAGCAAGGGCAAGAACCGTCATGGTGGCGGTTGCATTTGGGACAGTAGGGTCTGCTCCCGCTGTACCCTTTCTTCTCCGAAGTTCCAGATGTATAAGCCTTAATGTACTCAGGCTTTTTGTTGGAGGTTTGGTTGGATGAGTTGGGGTTACCTTCCCACTTGCGTTTGTTGTTTGCAGATGGGGTTGAAGTTGTACCACGGCGGACAGAATTTGCCGTTAGTTCATGGGCCATACGGATGGCGCTCTGAATAGTACCCGGTTTGGAAGAAGTTACCAGGTCTTGGAGTCTCTCAGGAAGACCATCAACAAATTTCTCGATCCTCTTGTACTCAGGATCGACCATGGTTGGGCACAGAAGTGCCAGTTGGTGGAAACGGTTGGTGTATCCGGTGATGTCATCACCCTGCATCTTGTGGTTCCAGAATTCCACTTCTAGTTGTTTCAATTCATCCCTGGGGCAATACTCGCCCCTCAACATCTTCTTCAACTCCTCCCACGGGAGTTGGTAAGCAGTAGCAACACTCACAGTCTGGGCATAAGTGTTCCACCAGGTGAGTGCGGTGTCAGTAAAAGTACTAACGGAGAACTTAACCTTATCTCCCTCCGCACAGTTGCAGATAAGAAATACAGACTCAACTTTCTCGATCCAGCGTACTAGACCGATAGCTCCCTCGGTACCTGCAAAGTTTAGAGGTTTGCAGTTCTGGAAGTCCTTGTAAGAACAAGGTTTAGCAGCAGAGGTTTCAGCGGCATCGCTGTTTCTCGAAGAATTTGGTGGAGTATTCCGAGCCAAGGCTTCAGTAACAGCCTGGGTTATAAGGGAGGTAATCTGGGCATCGGTGTATGGTCTTGTCTTTGGCGGCATGATTCTTCAATAAAAGAAATGAAGATACATGAGATTTTGTAGGAACTTGTAATTGTCACAGATGTACATGTATAAAAGCAGTAATACATAACATCAACATGGAAAATGACAATTAATGTGAGTTGAAATAACAAGGAAAGTTTGATAGATAATGTGAGTTCAAAGGTTACATCCTACAGAGATATTACAAAAGGTGTCGGGAATTGTTACATCCGACTAGTTTATAGAGTAGCGCTAGATAGTCATTAGATTACGAGATAGATTACAAGACAAAGACTACACTAGTCTTCCTGTAGATTAATTTGTTCCATCAGCGCGACAAGGCGGTCCACGGTTTCTGCTAGTCTGTTTGTTTGCCTGGCGTTGTCTTCAACTAAGGCCAGTCGTTGTGCTAGTACACGAGAGCGATCCTCAGTCTCCTGTGAACGTTGTTCACATTCCTCTAGTCGGTTTCTTACAAGTTCATCCGCACCTAATTCGGCGGTCATGGAATCCTGAATTATGCTTACAGAGAGGTTGGTATCCTCTTGTTCTCGCTGGAGTTGGGATATGTGATCAAGTGCCTGGCGAAGCAGGTAGGTCATTCGGAGTTGTTCCCGTTCAAGACTTTCGAGTCTTTGCTCCTGAAGGCGGAATTGGGTAGCCAATACTGGCAACGTGAGATGTGCCGAGTTCTGAGAGTTATGTACCGGATAAGGGCTGTTTCGAGGCGACCTTGTGTTCCTCCTGGCTACTCGTGGGTTCCGTGACCCATGTGAGTGAGAGTGTGACGGATTAGGTGGTGTGTTTGCCATTCCTGTGGCAGAATGTAAGTAAGACGAGGCTAATATATATACATATATCATATCCAGCCTATTGTCTAGCACGTATCAAGTAATGGTCCGGTTCTCTCGTGGTCAGAGTCAACTAACGTATCCCCGATCAACATAATCATTTCAGACCTTACATCATCTTTCCTTAATTGTACATAGTTGATCAGGCTATGTTAAATTAAAGTCATATGCTGTAATTTCTGAACCAGTCATGTCTAATAAGAGAATACTGCCTAACGGTCATAGTCTAGGCCCACTAAATGCAACCTAGTTCACTATAACCTTAGGCTCTGATACCAATCTGTAACACCCCCGAAATTCACTGTTTTGCGGAAGCATAGTTTGGGGTGTTACTAATCAAATATCACAGCACAAAGATAAAGCAAACGACATCTATATGCAACGTTTGTAAATTAGTTACATTCCATAGATATAATGTTTGAAAACTTAGTGTTTTCGTATACAAAATGTAGTTTCCCCTAGAGTCCACGCGTATAGCGGGAGATTCTATTACATAATCGTAATGTACAAAAGATAATGCTAAGAATCTCCGTTAATGCAGTTGTGTTGAAATCATGCGACTCTAGCTAAAATCCTGGAGTAATCCTACTCCATCCGGGTACCTGAGAAAACATGCTAAAAAGTGTCAACCAAAAGGTTGGTGAATCTCACAGGTTTGTAAGTAATATCGGCTTTGAACACGAGATTTCATTAGTAATGCCCGTAGGCGTAAAAATCAGCCATTGCAATCCAGCAATCGTAAAATCAGTATTTGCAGTCCAGCAAATGTAAATAAGTAAGTTTATACCGTTGCCATGAGGCTCATAATCGAAGCTTAACCCGTAAGTAATAAGTTTGCTCCCGTGACATGCTCGTAGTTGAGCAAGCATCAGTAACGAATAAGTAGTCACCCGTTTCTACGTGTAAATCAGTACGTGGCAGCGCTACTGCCCCGGGTGGGGAGGGTCATTTCCCTAATGGATCCATTAACTAGTGTTCGCGCTTAAGTCCATAACTAACGATATATGATGGAGAGACTTCTGTTTGTAAGTAAACTCATGCAATTCCGTTTGGTATAGTAAACAGTTTAGTACTTGTGTTCAAGGAAAAGTAGTAGCATGTTTCTCCCCCAATAAGATAAAACAGTAAAAGTGGGGCCGTAAGACTCACCTGAGTCTGGTAATATGCCGTAGCAAATAGCAAGTAGTAAATATAGCAAGTAGGTTCTTCGAACCCGTAACCTTCAAATGCCTATTCATATGAAGTTATGTAAGTATGCGTCTCACGAGACGTTTCGTTTAGTTGTACACAACTAGTATAGCCAATGTTTGTCCGTATGTTTGTAATTGTTCGTTTGTTGGAAAACATGTTTGGGCCCGTTGGTGACGGTTTGTAGCAAAATTTCTAAAATGTTGACTTTGCTACAGTAAATTGCTACAGTACTGCTACAGTAAAATTTGACTTTTTGTACAGTAACTTTGACTTTAAAATTCTGGTTTTCTGTGTTTTTGCGACACAATCTGCGACACTAAAGTTTGGTATGCGACACAGTGGTTGTGTCGCATAGGAATGCGACACAAGAGCCCTACGACACAGTGATTGTGTCGCAAAAGCTTGCGATGCTAAATCAATAGCGACATAAGGGTTGTGTCGTATAATGTTTACGACACAAAGGTACGACACAGAGTACGACATAAAATACGACACAACATGGTTTATGCGACATAGTATGCGACACAAGGCTTGTGTCGCATTGATGAACACCAGCCCAGAAACTTTCGGGTTTCAAGAATTTCGGACCAAAAACGCAAATCTAACCCATTTTTGAGCTATAAAATCGTGTATTCTTCATGTATTAAGTTATATCTATGTTGTGTACACCATATTACATCAAAATAATACCTCAAAATGAGTAAATCTAAGTTTTTAGAGAAATCCTTACAATTGCAAATCGAGCTAGATGGAGGATGAGATGATGAAAACGGTCTTGATATTCTTGCTCCACTCGTGATGGTGATTCCGAATATGTAATTTTCGTGGTCGAGTTTTGATTCCGAAAATTTGGTAGTATTTTGAGGTTGAGAGAGTTTATGTGTGTGTGTATTTTGGAAGTAATAAAAATGAAAGAAGAAATGAGGAGTGTGAAGGGTGTTGGCTGATCCAAGAGACAAGGGAGAGGAAAACATCCCTCAAAACACGGTATTTACTCCGTGTCCTAATCGATTAATCGTTTGTTTTTAGTATTTAACCAAACAGTTATATTTTTAAAATGTACCTGGAGTATTTAAATAAAAATACCTTGTAATTAATAATAAAAACATTTGTCGCAATATTTTAATTATTAAGTCGCGTTTATTACGTTTTGTTGCGTTAGTTAAAATGTCGTCGCGATAATATATAAATAATGCTCGTTCGGTTGCGTATTTTATATAACAAAATACGTTCTCATTATTTAAGTAAATTTCTGTCACCAACGTCCAAGTAAACTGTGTCGGACTCCGTCCGGTTAATTCGCACGATTTATCCAAATCGCGTAAGTACACACATATATATATATAAATCACCTTATATATATATATACAAATAGAGCCTGTAATTAGTCCTATTACATACTAATTACAACTAATTACAAACAATTAGGCATAATTAATTATCCTAATTATGCAGGTGTTACAGTATTGATATTGATGTTGTATGTATTTGATGACTTATTCATCCAGTAACCGGTTTTATTAACGACATCACAACCATATATATAAGTCACACGTGACATAACACGTCATCGTGCCAAATCATAAAAAAAAACGGATGTCACGTCATTGATTACAAATAATAAGAGAGTTCAATATATATCAATAAAATAAAATACATTAGTTACAATAATTTTTTTTAGTTATAGTTTAGTTTAGATACCCATGACTTAACAGTTTAATAGATTAAACAAATACTACGTAATTAACAAGTTACCTCGCGAGAGTATTCTATATGATTGAGGATCATAGGAGAAGGTCTCTTTGGAGGAGAAGTGAGGAGAAGGGAATTATCCAATAAAAATTTGACACATGTCATTATAATCTTTAATTTTTACCCCCTAAAGTTTTATAATATTATAAACCCCCTCCTCTTAATTTCAATATTCCGTCAACTTTAATTTACAATTCACCTTCTCTCTCTACTAAATTTTCTCTAGCTTCTCTCTACAATTCTCACCTTCTCTCTACAAAAACTAACCATCACCACCATTTCTACCACCACAGATGACAACCACCATCACCTTGAACCACCACCGTCTCCTTCGTCTCCCACAGCTCCGTCGTCGTCGCACCACCACCGTCGTCGTCACACCACCGCTGTAATCACCACCAACGCCGCCACCACCACCACAGGCTCGTCAACGAATTGACCGTCAAAAAACTTGTGGAATCTTCGACATGTAGATCTAAATAAATAGATATGAGAAAGTAAATCTTCAGAAAATTGATATGAAGATGTAAATCTTTCAAAAACTAGATATAAGAAATAGATCTGAAAATTGCATTCAAAAAGTAGATCTGAAAAGTACATTCAAAAGTAGATCTAAAAAGTACCTTCAAAAATAGATCTAATGCATTTTGTAGATCTACTGAATTTTGTAATTCTACTGCATTTTTTAGAACTAACTGCATTTTATAACTAACTGCATTTTATAAAATGCAGTTAGTTCACCTGCATTTTACATTTGTGTACAGAATGTTAATCTTACTGCATGTTAGTCTTACTGTAGTTTATTTCACATTGTAACAAATATTTGTATAATTTCTACTGCATTTTACACATAACTGCATATTAATGAAATTTTTAAAAAATTTACTGCATTTTATGCTTACTGCATTTTACGTTCACATCGCCGAAATCTGGCAATCGGCCGACGACTGGCGGCGATGGCAGGTGGTGGCAGAAGGTGGTAGGTGGTGGTGGAGATGAAAAATCTGAATCAGGAAAGTAGGGGTAGATATATAATCAGGGGCGGATGCAGCTAGCAATTAGGGGGGTCACGGGCCCCCACTCAACTTGGCCCAACAAGTGTTAATTTATTGAGCCCAGATGTTAGGCCCCCAAACTAAAAACTCAGTGGCCCCCATGTGAGCCCAAATGAAGAACTGAAAAGGGAAATATAAAATCAATAACAGTATGTTTGTCTTATTCACGACGTGAAGATGGGAACTGACCTTGATTCACATATATAAAACGAATCTACACTCGATGTCTCCTTTTATTTTACATGTAAACAAAAATGATTGAATACTTTGATATTTAATCTACATATATGATATTATAATTATAATATAATACATAATATGAAATATTACAATACAAACTTAATTTGGAGAGAGTATGTTAACTAAATTGTTTAATGATATAAATTCCACTTATAAAGCTCTAGTGGTTCATTAAGTATATATTGTTATAAATACATCATTATGTTGATTTTTTATAGTGTTTTATTAAAATATTATGTGTGCATTTTTATTCTATCTAAATCAAACCTCTAAATTTTTTGTTTTTAAAAAACTGAATACATTATATCTAAGCAATCAAAACATGAAGTACAACACAAAACTTGGATAATTTGAACTCGAAAAAACTCTAAAGTGATTTATATAGTGTTAGAATTTATGTTACTTGTTCTTTAAAAGTGACGTTTGATATACTCATATGGTTTTTTGTACGTGACTTGTTTGACCCGACCCGTTTTGACCGGTTATTAAACCTTTCATTAGTGCTACCTCTAATGTCAATGACCAAGTGCCCCCCTAAACAAATTTTCTGGATCCGCCACTGATAATAATATTAAAAATGTAAAGGGGTTTGAATGAAATATTATAGTGAGATGTGACGCATTTTCATTGGTCAATTTACTTCTCCTCACTTCTCCTCATAGGAACCCTTCTCCTCTGAACCTCATCCATTCTATATTAACAAATGTTTAGTAATTTTATTTATTTATATATTTTGCTAACATAGAAAAAGATGCACCATTTATCTAGTGGTCGATATATTGTTTTCAATGAGGATATATATTGTTGGTAAAAAAAGAAACACAAATAAAACGTGTACATCGTTATACGTACGTTAAATATCTTATGATTATAATCTTTACAGTACTTGGGTACTTGCCAAACAAATTTCAAATAAAACCATTTATGGCCTTTTATTATGTGATTAAGTAACTATTGATTAATTAATTATTTAATTATTAAAATCTATGGTAGGATAATTACTTGCTGCGCGCGTTTATCTTGAAGTCGTTTCTAGTTTGCACTACACGCAATTTTCCTTCACCATATATAAGTACAACATTGAGTGTTCACAACATGATACATTCTACAAAACAACCCTAACTAATTTCTTCAAATTTCTTCGAAACAAATCCAATTCCCTAGTAATCTTAGAAGTGCTACGTTAGAAAAAGTTCTACATACTTCGTGTTTTGATTTGATATGTTAGTAGTATCACGCGATCAGAAGATGGTTGCCGAAGCAACCGAGAAGGTGATGATGATGATGAGCGACAAAAACAGCAGTGTGTGCTCCGTACAACTTGATATAGGTCTTCGGAAAAGCGACAGCATCTCGATTTCTGAAAATTTGGTAAGTTGTCGATCTTTTCTATTCGTTTACTCGTTATCTTTTCGTGCATGTGTTTGTATGTTGATTAGGGTTTCCCACTAGTTTTGTGTATGCATGTTTAATCTTCTTGATGTGTTAATTAAAGTAACAGATTTGGAACTAAGATTTAACATATTAATGTATGCATGTTTAATCTTCTTGATGTGTGATTAGAGTATACTTTTGTGTGTATTCATGTGATTGATCAATTATATATTGTAATTTAAAGATATCATCAACTTTATATCTATCATCGTAATTTGAATATTACAATTTTTTTTTATTTGGTGAACCTTACTATACAAGTAACAGATTTGGAACTAAGATTTTAATATAGCCTTTACGTATGTTATTCAGCGAAGAACAACTAACTGTATCATACTATCGTTCTTTGTTAAATTCAAGTGTCATCAATGAATATGTGTTTAAGTTGATTGGATTTATGAACGGTATATGTGTTTATGATATTTACAAATTAGTTTATGGACTTATGTACTAACCTTCACTTAATTTTCTATGTATATATAGGCCATGAATTCCTCTAGAACCAAAAGTAGCGTTGTGGGGTCGATGTTCAGTCCAAACATCCGGTCAGGAAGTCACACAGACGTTGGAGCACGAAGACTAAATGAAGATGTACACATCCAAATCGATGATCTATCTAAGCATCTTGGTGATAAATACAAGTGGCCTCTTTCGAGTTCCTTCTATGCAATATTTGATGGTCATGGAGGGTCAGAAGCAGCATCATATGTTAAAGATCATACCATGAGATTATTCTCTGAGGGGTCCAATTTTCCACAAATAGATCTAGCAGACGAATCGCTATTGAAAGAGTTAAAGGATTATCATCACAAAGCGTTTTTACAAGCTGACCAAGCTATAGCCGATGAATGTAGTGTCAGCGATTATTGTGGGACCACAGCTTTAACCGTTTTAATACTCGACCGGCATTTAATAATAGCAAACGCTGGTGACTCTCGTGCGGTTGTTTCTAGAAAAGGCGTTGCAGTGCAAATGTCAAATGACCATAGGCCGTCTTATCTACAAGAAAAGGAGAGAGTGGAGAAACTAGGCGGTTATTTTGAGGACGGTTACTTAAATGGTGAACTTGGTGTAACACGAGCGCTTGGAGATTGGTACATGAAATCAAATAATGGTTCAGGGTCGGGTTTGATTGCTGAACCGGAGATGAGACATATGGAGTTGAGTGAGGACGATGAGTTTATGATAATTGGATGTGACGGGATTTGGGATGTGATGTCGAATCAAGAAGCTGTGGGGATTGTACGACGTCAATTATTGAAGCATAATGACCCTCAACAATGTGCTATGGAGATCATAAAGGAAGCTTTGGGCCATCATGCGATTGATAATCTCACCGTGATTGTTGTTTGCTTTACTTCTCACATTGAGCCTCCTAAGGCTTGGCGCCCAAAATTTAGATGCGCGCAATAGTTGTTCTGTAGAAGAAGCGCACGATATAGTTGCATAAGTCTACAGTACAAAACAACTACGAATGATGTTATTCAGAAGATGTAAATATTGTGTATAGAACTCGTTTATTCGATGTCGTTATTATGTTTAGTTTTGCTTGGCAGAATCTGCGAATTAGTAAAACTAGCCTGCAAGCATGCCTACATTTTTGTACTAGATTTAATCAATGAATGATGAGTTGCAACCATTATAATTTTCTTGAACAATAACTTTGTTGCTTGCAATTTTGACCTTACCCTATGTATATAAGATCGTTACACATATTCCATTGATTCCCATAACACTTTATCTTATATATATGTATCATTGACACAAGTTCCATCAGTAAAACCCCACTTATTTTTTTGTAAAACAAGTGTGATTACATGATAAAACTCATACATTGTAAATTTTTGGTGCCTAATTTCAGTTTAAATGAAATTAATGAAACACTAGTAATTAATATCACTTGCATGTTAAACAACTTTCTTAAAATACAAGATACACAGAATCACGTACAAAGCAACAAGAATAATACGTACACTGGCGGTCAGCTAAAGGTAACACAAGACACTCGATGTGTTAATTGTCATGTATAACCAGAATCTTGAAACTATGCTAAACGAAGTACTAAACTCAGATACAAAGTAATTAAATCATATATTGTAAGTATATTAACCGTTAAGTATATTATATTGTATATATACTCATTGATAGCCTTGACTGGTCAACATGGACAGTACTCTTTTTGTTTTTAGCGAACTATTTAACATAGATATAAAATAATTATGGATAATGATTATATGTGAGCTCATAGCTTAATTGGTTTAGCTTCATATAATAAATAAATCATTCTTATAATTTATTATATATTTCTTTTCACATAAAATGAGTTTCATACTTGCTTCGTCCCATAAAAATTGTCCATAACATTTTATTTTGGGATTAAGATATATAGGTTAGATAAATGTCAAATTTGTACTTATAATCAACTCAAGTTTGACTGAATATATTAATTAAAGAAATAAATGATGGTAAAATGGGGAGCTTAATGATTATTAATAATTATTTTTACGAAAGTGAACAATTATATTGAGACAAATATAAATGGTAATGTGCATATTTATTCTTGAGACGACGAGAGTATTAGAATATTGCTTAATATAGATGCTATGGAATGTATAAATTATTTTGTGTATTTGTTATTTTTAAACAAAAATTTGACACCCGCAACGAAACACGGTTTCCGTTTTCTTGTATATACTCATCAAGCGCGTCTTGATTAATCAATATATGAACATGTTTTTAGCAAACTTAATTAAAATATACATACAATACATGATGTATAATGATAGCAATTGAGGTCAGAGGTTGAATGGTTGAATCACCGATTATCAAGCGAGTGGTTTGAAGTTCTACTCTTTGCAATATAAATTTTTTTTTTCAGTGTTTGAGGGGGTCAAGAGTTAAGAAGTCCAGCCCAAGTTATAAAGTCATTTCAGAAGTTACAACATATTAGACATAAACTATTATAGTTTAGGTTTATCCATACATACAAATATAATCATAATTGTATATTTCAAAGTTAATATTTTGCCTCTTTTAGTATTGTACTAGCCTCTATACCCGTGTATTACATGGGGTTGGACGAAAAAAATAGATTTTAAAAATTGTTAATATGAAGGATTAAATCTCATCAATGCATCATCAAATCAAATTGTGATATGATAATAGTCCTAATGTATTACGAATACCTATTGTGATATGATAATAGTCATGATGTATTACGAATACCTATTTAGATAAAGTTATCATAATTAATTTTCTTTATATTAATAAATAATTAATGATTTATGATGTCACTAAATCCTATAATTTAGCTAATTGGATAAAATTGAATAATTCTATTGGTTGATTAGATTTTTGATGACATCATCAATTGTTTCTTATATATAATCTAATAATAATAAGATGAAAAATACTTTCATTTGATCAATTGTACGTGGTGAATCTATCAATTTGGTCTATTGTATTGAAGTTAGTCACATATTTTAAATATAAATATAATTATAAACAATTAACAGAGTCAAATTATTAAACGGTTTTGTTAAATTATAGTTAAAAATATTTTATTATAATATACTGGAAATAACTTTGTAAAGTAAGCATGCTTTATAAAATGTATCGACTATTACTCTTTCGTATACTTTTCTTAAACAAAAGTTTTGACACTCTAAGCGAACTATTAGTATTTTATCTAATACATTTTTCTTTAGTAGATTATATAGGTTTTTTTATATAACATATGAAACATCAAATACTCGCAGCGAAGCGCGATACCATCTATCTATTTATACTTATCTATACAGTATATTACCCCAAACGAATTTCAAATAAATTTAAATCTATTATATTCTTCTAACTTGTAATTATAAAATAATAAAATAAAAGTACTTAATAAATACAACTCGCTCATGAAAATAAATCCGTATATTTTTTATGGTATATTTCTATTTTCAAAAAACAAAATTATTGAGCGATCGATAAATTAATTTTGTTAAAATAATCTAAGATAGGATAATTGCATGCCGCATTTATCTAAATTCGTTCCGGTTTGCACTGCACGCAATCCTTTCCACTATATATATCTGCAACAGTTCGAGTGTACACAACACATGCAATATACAACAAACTAAATCCTAATTTCATCAACTTCTTTTCGAAAAACAAATTCCAATTAAGTAATATTTCTAAGTTTCATCAGAATTGAATTGAAGAAGATGGTTGCCCAAGCAGCAGAGATGGTGATGATGATGAGCGACAAGAGTAATATACATCGTTCGAAACACGAATCCATCTTGGTTTCTGAAAATTTGGTAAGTTGTTTTCTATTCCTTTTATTCGTAAAATTATATTTAGTGTATGCTTATTAGGGTTTAATTCCCATCTTTACGTATGCATGATGAATTCTTGATCGTGTGATTAAACTTCAGAGTATTATATTTTTCGTCAAATTAATTATTCGTGTCAAGGTTATATTGATTAATTGTAACTAAAACATATCATTAACTTAATTATTATCTATCATATGGTAATTTCAATAAGGGAAATTTTCCTGGTGAAACTAAATTGTAATTCAAGTAACAGATTAAGTTGTAACTGGAGTTTTTATATAGCTAGCCTTGACGTGCATTATTCAACGAAGAACAACTATATATACATCATGCATTGTTAATTATTATGGTATCTTGATCGATGATTACATATTTGTTCATGGACTGATGATTGACTAATCTAATTTTATTATAATTCTGTAGGCCATGAACTCGGCTAGCATCAATAATAGCGTTGTGGGGTTGACATTCAATCCAATAATACGGTCAGGAAGTCACACAGACGTTGGAGCACGCAGATTAAACGAAGATCAACACATCCAAATAGATGATCTATCTAAGTATCTTGATGATAAATACAAGTGGTCTCTCTTCGAGTTCCTTTTATGCTATTTTCGATGGTCATGGAGGGTCAGAAGCAGCATCATATGTCAAAGATCATGCCATGAAATTAATCTTTGAGGATTCCAATATACCACAAGCAGATTCTTCGTTAGACGATTCACTATTATAAGAATTACAAGATTATCATCGTAAAGCGTTTTTACAAGCTGACCAAGCTTTGGCCGACGAAAGCAGTATCAGTAGTTATTGTGGAACGACAGCTCTAACTGTGTTAATACTCGAGCGGAATTTAATAATAGCAAACGCTGGTGATTCTCGTGCGGTTGTTTCTAGAAAAGGCGTTGCAGTGCAAATGTCTAATGACCATAGGCCGTCTTATTTACAAGAAAAGGAACGAGTAGATAAACAAGGAGGTTACTTTGAGGATGGATACTTAAATGGTGAACTTGACGTAACACGAGCGCTTGGAGATTGGTATATGAAGTCACCTAATGGTTTAGGGTCGGTTTTGATTGTTGAACCGGAGATGAGACACATGGAGTTGAGTGAGGATGATGAGTTTATGATAATTGGATGTGACGGGATTTGGGATGTGATGTCGAATGAAGAAGCTGTGGGGATTGTACGACGTCAACTACTGAAGGATAATGACCCTCAACAGTGTGCTATTGAGATCATAGATCAAGCGTTAGGTCGTCATGCGATTGATAATCTCACTGCGGTTGTTGTTTGCTTTACTTCTCACATTGAGCCTCCAAAGGCTTGGCGCCCAAAATTTAGACGCGCATAATAATTGTTCTGTAAGGAAGCGCATGATAGATGCATAAGCCTCCTATAAGTAACTAAGGACAATGTCATTTAGAAGATGTGATGAAGTTAACATTGTGTATAGAATATTATTTTATTCAATGTCGCACGTTATTAATTTTAGTTTTGTTTTGCACTTTTGCTTTTGGTAGAATCTGCTTCTGGTGAGATTATAAAAAAACTAGCCTGCAAGCATGCTTACATTGCTGTACCAGATTTAAGAAATGAATGATCAGTTATAACCATTATTTTGAATGATAGCCTTCTTGACTGTAATTTTAAACTTCGGTACTGTAAGATTACTTTTGTTGGTTTTTCGTGTAAAAATCGCTTCTTAATTGATTTTTAGTTTTCTTGAACTCATCTGCAATGGTGACGAGCCATGCATTCATATTGTGATTTACAATAAAGGTTATACTCGACTTAACAGAGAAATTTAATCTGAATTGAACGAACCAGACAAATTTGACGAAAACTAAAAGCGCGAATATAATAAATGCGAGAAAAATTCTGCAAGCTAGAACAAATTAAGTTAGCAAACTACGAAAAAAATAGTAACTTTACCTAAATAAATGTTGTAAATTGCACTAGTACGCGTGAAATTGTGGCGTGATTATAATTAAATTCTGTTTCCGTGAAAGTCCAGATGATCACTAGATAACTTGTTGAATCCTATATATATATTTTAGACAGTATATTCAATTTATTATTACCATCTTTCATTTTTACGTACATACTCACGCAAGAGAAATATTTGGTTTTTTGTAAAGCACGTCATTTGAATATATATTAAAGAAAGTCGAGAAACGAAAACAACAATAACTTAAGGTAGAATACAAACCCAATAAAAGGAAAAATAGAAAAATCACAAAACTGTAAAAAGTTGAAAGTAGTCCCTAGTCCATGTGCACCTCTTTTACTTTGCAGGTACTTATTGACGGTTTGTAAAATATCTAAATTAACACTTTTGATTACATGCTGAGCATAAATCATCAATCATTACTTATGTGAAGTCGGGTTGTAATAGGAATAAACAGTGTAAAACGACTGGAGAATTGTGAGCATCAACAACAGCATGGCTGCAATCACCGAAAAGGTTGCCCATGGATTGTTGAAGTATTTGTGTCTCAAATCTGCTTTCCAGGTATTCCACTGATTGTCACGACACTTGTTAATCTTATCAGTCAACCCCGAAAGATAACTGCTGCTAAGGTCCGCGACGACCTCTTGGCATAGGCTATTAAAGAGATTAGCAACGTCGTTATCATTACCAAGCCAGTGCTCGATGATGCCTTCATAATGTAGGAAGCCTACGTCTTCTGCAGAGTCTATCAAGTTATTCATAAAAACCAAATAAGCCGTTATTTCGTTGCTGCAATCAGGATGACACACCTCGAATGCCACAAGGTTTCGGAAAATGGATTTAGTACCCTCATGTATCAAAATCCTGGGTATCTCCAGAATTGAGTTTTTGCACTTTATATCCCAAAACTGGTCGGTCTCCCGTTTTTTGAAGTCTATTCCACATTCTCTAAGTTGTGACACACAATAGGTTACCTGCGTTGTAGGCTTTCCCACTACATTAAAGCTCAACCTAGCTTTCTCCCGTGTCTTTTTGGCTTTTTTTGATAAGATTAATCTCTTACTAACCAGACTCTCTCGGAAAAGATGGAGGCAGTGAAGGGGCTTCACTTCGAGTTTGCTAAATGTCTTATCATTGTGGAAATCCGTTGGGATCAACGGTTCAAAGAATATAATTGCCATTTTCGCTAGTGCATGTGGGGGGGCCGGACTCTCCTCATCGGCGATCTGAAGGACAAAGAGCGCTTCTAGTACGAACATAGGGATCTGGTTCTCTAGCATCACCATATCTCTTCGAATTGAATCCAGCATCCCACAAATGGAGAAAACCGGATCACCTTCCCCATAACCAAGTGCTTCAAATCCCTCTTTTATCCCTCTAAATAGCTCAAGGATGAAACAACCATCAAGGACCATCATTTTCACAAAGTCGTCGCTCTCAGGAACAATCTCACCCTCGTAGGAATCACGTGCTCTTTCTTCGAGGTTTTGTACGATTTGAAAATAGCGTATGAAGTCAAGGTTAGGGTTACAGGCCTTATCACGTTTGACGGTCTGGGAGAAGGCACGCCACTTGTGGCGTTCCATGGGTACTAGATGTTCGTCTTGACGGTGATAAGGCCCGATTGATACCACGCTTGGGGTGTAAGATTTTTTGTCGGCTTCACGTAGGTATCGAGGTACTTTGTAAATGCATGGTTTTCGTGAACAAACTATTTCATTGTCTAACCCTGCTTTCCTGAGGTTCCCTTCAACGGCGTCAACCCATTTGGGTTTAGGCTGTTGTTGAACCTCTATTTCAATGTGGTTCATTTTGAGATCAAGCAATTTAATGGTGGTGGGGGGTAGAATGTCAATGGTGTATGGAAAGATTTATACAACTAATTTTTGGTTTTTTCGTCATATTATATTGCATGTGTGGAATTAAAAGTATCAAGTTGTTGATGATATACACTTAACATAATACATGAGTATGTCATTAAAAGATAAAAAGTCGACCCAATTTTTAGCTAGACTTCTCGTTCTCAATAGTTTAATCATTTTCTTAGAAAGACAAATTCACACACACCTACGTACCACGAACATGTACAATTTTTTTCACGAATATATACATATGTTCACCACCGGACTTAAATACACAACTACAAAGTTAAAGTGTCATCACGATTGCAGGCCAATGGCCATTTGATTTGGTTTAGTCATATCTATATTCCATTATATATTCGGTTGGAACATAACACTACAACAAATATATCATTTATCCACACTTTTTTCTTCACACTTTTTAAAAATGTGTGAAAATTATGTTAAATTATTCACACTTAAAAATGTGGAGAAAATTGTTACATCAATAAGTGTGAAAATCACCATAATCTTCACATATATAAGTGTGAGAAAAAAAAGTTAACACTTAAAAGTATGGAGAATTTATAACTTGTCAATATTTAAAAGTGTGAAAAACCATTTGTAACACCCAAATTATCCACACTTTCTCTTGTGTGAAAAAATCATGTGTTACAAATTTTTTGTCACATTTTTAAGTGTTAAAAAGTAGTAATTTTTCCACACTTTTAAGTGTGAGTTTTTCTTTCTTACATATATAAGTGTGGAAAATCATATCTTTTTCAATAATTTTTACACACTTTCTAAAAGTGTGGAGAAAAAAGTGTGGTAAAATGATATATTTTTTGTAGTGTAATGATCATAGGATATATTTATCGACTACCCAGAAAACTTGTCATTGATTATACATAGATATATATATCCATCTTGCGACGTTATTTGTATCGTTATATATTGTTATGTTAGTTAAGGCTCGACCGTCTAAAAAAATTCAATTAAAGATCAGTACGTAACTTCATTAGAGCATTCACAACAATAAAAGCTTTATAAAGTTTTTTTACAATGCCACATAAATTTATAAAACAAAAGCTTTACAAAAAAGCTTTAACTCCGATGATAATTTACTTTTAAAAGCTTTTCTTTATAATTTAATAATCACATATATTCAAAAAAACTTTTAACTCAAAGCTTAATAAATCTCAAGCTTTTAATACAAAAAGCTTTTGCTCAAACAAAGAAAAGCTTCTAAAGAACTTTTTGCATAAAAAAACTTTTGATTAAGTCTTTATCGGAGGTGCTCATCATGGTATTTATTTTTGTTTTCGGATGACAGTTATTGTTGAACATTTCTTACGGTAGTAACTATAGAATCGATATTTTTCATTTTTTCAATTTCAATATATATGTATATTGTTTCGCAAAAATAATAATAAAAAAAAAAATACTCCCTCCTCCTAAAATCATTGTCACATGACAAAAAACACGCAGTTTAATAATAATATAATTATTACTGCTTTCTTTTTCTTACTTTTTACATAATGACAGTTTTACCCTTGATCAATTAAATATTGTTTTCTTAAAAGTCTGTAATAATAATTTCAGTTGACGGTAATATGGTAATCACGACCAAACTTCACTATCTATTTTTAGAAGTGGACAATTAATTTGGTACGTTCGAAAAAGGAAATATGAACTATAATTTTGGGACGGAAAGAGTACCAAAATTAGTAGAATTTCATTAATTTTTATAGTTTAAAATATATGATACAAATCTTTACAATGTGTATCACAAAAATTAGTAGTGTTTTTTCTTTTGAAATAAGACATATTAAAGATCATAAAAATTTGATAATTAAATATAATTTTATCATCTGAAAATTTATTCAATTTTAAAATTAATATTTAAAATATCTGTTCATTCATACCGTTCTTACCGTATCAAACGTGATTATTTGACTCTTTCTATTTGTTTTCGTTGTATATGACTAGTACCCAAGACGTAAGTATATATAGTATCAACTTGCTGATCATACGTAATGCCTGTGAACAAGAGAGTAGAAGTCCATCATATTGTTTATTCAAACTTGCCATAATATTAATCGGTTCAATTGATCATTATTCGATTATGACGTACATCTGAATACGTACCTTTAGCTTCAGGATCAAGATAACTCGTTTTATATTTAATATATGTAAATAATAAATAAATAACATAACCCTCTTGGTGTTACTTTGTTTCAAAAGGTCAACCAAGTAACTTCTTGAATTATGCATGTAATATTCTATGAATTCCACTCTATTTCACACGCTATATTGAATTCTATAGTTCTTTCTTACAGTACTATTTTTGTATCAGACACATTCTATACCAGAATCTTACCCGAAATACGTAGTTGAGTTCATACTGATAGCTAATTGTGTTAGCATTCAATTAGGAATCAACAATTGATCGCTCTGATACGAGTTGTCATATATATAGGGCTCCAAACACCCGTCGCTTTAATAACATTTGTTAGAATTAAACGACTTCAAGTAATGCAATGTGTAATAGCGGTCACATCGACAAAAAATAAACGGATAATTAAATCATAGCATAGCAAATAAGAACAAATGAAAAATACGAACACCAATTTTTTACGAAAACTTTGGTAGTTTGATAATATTTTGGTTCCTCGGATTAATTAATTAAATCAACCACATATTCAATGTTCTTGCTTTCATTTCTGCTTCCTTCAATTTCCTTTCAATTCCGTCAAGTTTTTTTAACTAACAATATATCCCGAAATGATGTCAATGATTTTAAACACCTGGGTGGATCCACCCATCCAATGCATTGACAATTGGACCACTACAATCAAAGTATCGAGATTTAGCCCAATATATCATGAACACAAACTTAAATGTAAGTTATCGATTGTGGACAAGCATAAAATCCATGACCTAGGTTCGGATCGGTCCCAGAAGTTCGAATAATAGCATGTCTTCGATCTACACCAACAACTTTTCATTTATTTTATGGAATAAATTTGGATTGTTTCTTATAGAGGGTTGGTGAAAAAGCTTCATTAGAAACACATTTTCACAAGTTGAGGACGCATGCTCATTTTCATTACAATTAGGTATCTAATTAAACATGCTATCACATTTGCGATATAACATCTGAACAAGTTGTGTGACCCAAGTCCTTCAATCCTTTCTTCCATGTAATTTTGTTCTAGCTTCTTGCTAGTTTTTAATGAAATTTCACCGTTCAAAAAAAAAACATTTGCGATATAGGTATTTTATGTTGGATTACATAATTACACTTGTGACCCATAATCTGAATACATTTTACGGTTTAAGTAATTCTCTAATTTCTGCCTTATACCTTCTCTATAATGTCATGCTATAGTATTGGGCTTTCACCTACACTGCCTTTGCCTAGGACACTAGAAATGGTGAGAAAGGCCTTGCTTGTGTTGGATTCCTGCATACTTCTGGTAGGCATCATAGCTCTTAGCATGTGGTATGTCATGATTTAGGAACGAAAGAAAATGGATGTGTTTAAGAAGAAAATAAGCAGCTGCTATTTGACATATATATATATATATATATATATATATATATAGGGGAGAGATCAAGAGGGAAGCAATTTTTTGGGGGAAGTAGGGAAGTGTAATATTCATCACGAAGCACCTTAAATTCGCCAATACAAATATCAAAGATAGAATTAATTTTACTCATATATAGTAATCAAAATCGATGCTATAAAGAATATATTAACATATGAAAGTCAATTTTAAGTCATAACATTAGTTTATGAATAATTATTTAATTAAACGTTAATATTCATCGTGGTAAATATTAACTTAACATTCATCACGATGAATGTTAAAAAGTAACATTAATTTTATTTTAACATTCATCGTGATGAAAGTTAAGTTAACATTCACCACGACGAATATTAACGATTTGGGATATAAAATTCATCAACTGATGTTATAGCTTACAAAAAGAATTTATCATGGAAGCTTAACATTCATAACATCCATTCTGATTAACATTTACTAAATTTCACTTTTGAATTTTCGACAAATGTATTAACAAAGTTAAGATGCATCATAATGAATATTACACTTCCCTACTTCCCCCAAAAAAAGTGCTTCCCCCTGGATTCTCCCAATATATATATATATATATATATATGCGTAAGGTTCAAATGAGTCCATGATTTTTGAGTAAGACTAAGGGAACCAATGATATCATGCCACATGTACAAAGAGAATGTTCCATACTACAAAACCCATTTACCCCAAACATCAATTATCTCACAAATGACAAATCGAAAAATCATGAAACTTGCACCTTATTTTTCAGCGTTTTATCTTCTTCGATTTGCCGTCTCTCAAGACATACTTTCGATAAAAAAAAAAATTTCGGTTTTTTGGTGCGTATTGTAAATTAGTAACACATGTGTTAGTGATTGATTGTACATTTTATTTACGGTTATGGTTAGGGTTTAGGGTTAGGATTTAGCAGGGTTCATGGTTTAGGGTTTAGATTTTATGTTTTAGTAGGGTTTAGTATGATTTAGGGTTTAGAGTTTTATAAAGCGTTTATGGTTTAGGGTTTGGGGTTTGGGGTTTAGGTAGGCCTGTAAGCGAACTGAACGTTCGGCGAACTATTCGCGAACCGTTCGGCGGGTCGAACATGAACACATGTCTCGTTCGTTCATTTACGTTCGTGAACGTTTGATAACATGTTCGTAAACTTTCGGTTATATGTTCGTTTATTAACTAATAATTTAATTGAATTAATACATATTTGTATATCCTATTTTGATTAAGCTAAATATCAGATAGAATATTATTAATATTTTGATATTTTCATTTAATAATATTAAACATCTAGATATTTTTACCTTACAATTTCCCTCCACTCCAAACGCACCTCGACTAGTTCCAGATGTACTGCTCTTTCCAACGATCGGACCAAGCAAAGGAGTTTATCTTCATATTGTGATCGTTTTGTAATGTTGAATGTGCATCGCAAAGTTTCAAGGTATATAATATATATGTGTAGATATATATATATGTTCGTTTATGTTTGTTGAGGTTCGTTTAAGGTATTAATGAAGAAATACATTAAATTATGTGTTTGTTCCTGTACGTTCGTTTGTGTTCGTGAACAAACAAATTTTCTTAATGAACGAACATGAACAACAAAATATGTTTGCTTATCCGTTCGTGTTCATTCGTTTGTTCGTCAAAACCTTAATGAAAGAACACAAACAGACTCCGTTCGTGTTCGTTTACAGGCCTAGGTTTAGGGGTTAGGTTTTGGGGTTTCGGGGGAGAAACCCCAAAACCCAAACCCTAAACCCTAACCCCTAAACCCCAAACCCTAAACGCAACACTCTAACACATGTGTTAGTAACATATGAAACCCACCAAAAAAATGAAAAAAAAAAAATTCGTCGGAAGTATGCCTTGAAGGACGGCAAATCGAATAGGATAAAACGCTGAAAATTATGGTGCAAGTTTCATGATTTTTCGATTTGTCGTTTGTGAGATAATTGATGTTTGGGGTAAATGGGTTTTGTAGTATGAAACATTCTCTTTGTATATGTGGCATGATATCATTGGTTCTCTTAGTCTCACATAAATTTTTTGTCTCATTTGAACCTCACACACATATATATATATATATATATATATATATATATATATATATATATATATATATATATATATATACATATACACACACACACACATATATATATATATATATATATATATATATATATATATATATGTAACAACTCGCAAATTTAAACACGATTAATTAAATTAAGCACTTGCATTATTAGGCTAATTCCCTACTTGAGTGAATTCACAACACAATTTAGAGGTAAGTCTAGCATAGCCCAACTAGATAATACGCGTAGTATTACTTATTTGTAATTAGATGTAATTACACACGAAACAAATTGAGCAAACGCGACAAAATATACGACTGTTGGTGAATAAATTTATTTAATAAAACAAAGTTATTAAATAACGTCATTTGCAATTTAATATTATGTCAATAATATTTACATATCATTTTATAACGCAAAATGTTAAAACGAATAATTTAAAAATAAAACAAAACTAAAAATTCTTAAAACTTAATTTATTAAACTTCATAAAAAGATCCAAATTAAAAATATAATGAAATATTGTAATTTAAAATATGTTAGTTAAAATAATGTAACATTTAACGATCGGGTAAACAAACACGGGACAAAAACACAGGAGATGAAAAGTGGGACAAAACCACCTTCCATCTCCATCTTTCCTCTCATTTTCATTTCAACCTCATCAAAAACACCTACAAACTCTCTCTTTACCAAATCCACACCAAAAATTCGGATTCGCAAATCAACCCACGAAATCTACATTTTCGGAATCACCATTACGCAAGAAACAACATTAACAAAAGCCGTATCATCATCTTCTTCCACAATCGGTCCCGATTCGCAATTGTAAGAAATTTCTAAAAACTTAGATTTACTCGTTTTTATGTATTATATGGGTGTAATATTGAACATACAACTTTGTTTTAACTATATAATGGAAGAAATCAAGGTTTTATGGCCGGAAAACGGGTTAAAATCGGGTTTTTGGTCGGAAAATCACGACAGCCGCTGCTACTGTCTGGGTGTTCATCTTTGCGACACAACTACTGTGTCGCATATTATGTCGCATAAACCATCCATGCGACACAACCATTGTGTCGCATGTTGTGTCGTATAAATCATATTATGTCGTATCTTATGTCGTACCTTGTGTCGCTATTGAATTAGCATCGATCGCCTATGCGACACAACCCTTGTGTCGCATAGCCCTTGTGTCGCACTCTTATGCGACACAATCATTGTGTCGCATAACCACATTAGTGTCGCATACTGTGTCGCAGAAAACAGAAACTTCACAAACTATTTTTACACTAAGTGTCGAGCTTAACCGATAACGAATACTTACATACAATGCTATATGTGAACTTTACAAACAGTACAAACACGCTATTTTAATGAAGTTATGATTTCAAACTATCACCAATGAGTCGTATATATTTTCACAAACAACGAAATACAAAGGTAAACGTTTAACAAACGATTTGGATGTGACTTGGTTGTACAAACACTAGCATGGATGATTAGTTAGACATCCACATACTTATTAAATCTCGTACGTTTAGGACGTTAGGAGATTTCAGACCGTACTTGGGCTTAGGTTTGCTAGCACTCGCACAACTACTTAAACTCAACAGGTGAGTTCACAGCCCCTACTTTTACTGATTTAACTGCTTTTGAACAGGGGTGGAAAACATAGTCAACTATTTTACTTATTGCCATAAACTGCTTTTACTTATATGATTGTTTATCATACTTGTTTACTCGAACTATTAGAGTACTTTGAACTATTTAATTGTTGAACAAACTGGTGTTTGCGAATTAACATTTACATATTGACACACTGAACTAATGGGATAAATTATCGACAAACCGTTTTAACTAGACCGGAGAACGACCGGTAAACTGTTTTGCAAACGACTGTAAACTATTTTGGTATCTTACCGGAGAACGACCGGTACATATTTGTAACTTGTCGGAGAACGACCGACACTAACTTGGTATCTTACCGGAGAACGACCGGTACATTTGGTAACTTGTCGGAGAACGACCGACACAAACATAACTTTTAAACTTGTTTGGTATACCGGAGAACGACCGGTACTTTTGTGTAAAACGCTGGAGAACGACCAGCCACGTATTTTAGTGCCAGAGAACGACTGGCCAAGGGACGGGAGAACGACCCGTGCGTCTTGGATGGGAGAACGACCCATGCGTTTGTTGGACGGGAGAACGACCCGTGCGTTACTAGACCGGAGAACGACCGGTAAACTGTTTTTGTTGAACGGGAGAACGACCCGTGCGTATTTGACCGGAGAACGACCGGTACTGTGTATTTGTAACTCGCTGGAGAACGACCAGCACGTGTTTTAACTTGAACTTTGGGCGAACAACCCACAAAACTGGTATTTGGATAACATTCTACAAAACTTATACTCGACTATTATGGCAATACTATTTGTGAACATATTTGGATAACAACTGTGATACAAACTTGATTCAACTTGTGTAAACTTAAAACCTGTGAATTCACTCAACCTAGTTGTTGACTTTTACTATGTTTTTCAGGGAATTAGCTGCGCATGTAAGAATCGCCAACACATGGAGAATTAGGCGACCCTTGAAGCTTAGGATGCCAACTTTTGGAAACATATGGATTTCTTTAGTATAACTGAAATGTTTTAGTCATATTTCAGAAATCTACTTTTGTAAACCTACTACTATTAACTAATACGATTCGATGAATCGTAAACTTTGTAATTAACTCTTTTGGCATCTTAATATATATTGTTCTGTTGTAATCATAAGCTCTGATACGTATGCATGCTTTATTATTGTGACACCCCAGTACTTAAACTAACTGCTTCCGCTAAACAAAATTTGGGGGTGTTACAGATTGGTATCAGAGCCATTGGTTATAGCGAACTAGGAAACTTTAGGTGACTTAGCGACCTAGAGACCTAGACTATAGCCTTGGCTAGAACGCACATGCATACATACATTTGCATACATCTAAACTATCGTTACGATACCTCGATACGCGTGAACTGTTCACCACATTCGACTTGTTCATTGTACTCTGATCTCATATGAACCTGATCGTGATTAAACGGTTGATGAAAAGAAGTATGTATTTGGCATCATATAATGACGCCTGGCCAACGTGATTATATCATACTAAGTACATATGGGTGTTTCATAGTCGTAAGATACGTGATGGGGATTCGACAAATTTTGCTTGATACTCGAAAACTTGAAATATGTGAAACTTTATTCCTCACATATTTTCCATTGGCATTGACTTCTGCATCTTTTCATCGCAGAACGTCAGTATGCCGCCTAAACAAAGAAAGACTCGAAACAGTCGACGAAATTCTCCACCTGTACCTCCAGAAACAACCGAACAAATCATCGAACGCCGCGTGGCTGAGGCTATTGCTCAGTACGAGGCTAGCAGAAATCGTGAAAACCCAACCAACAACAGTGGAGCTACCCCCGTCAACAGCGAAACTCCAACTAATACCCAACATGGGTGTTCCTACAAAACCTTTCAGTCCTGTAAACCCAGCACCTTCACCGGGACCGAAGGGGCCATTAGTCTGGTCCATTGGATTGAGAAAACGGAATCAGTCATCGACATCAGCGACTGTGCCACCGACAAAATTGTGAAATACGCCACCTGCACTCTAGCCGACAAAGCGCTAACATGGTGGAACGCTCAGGTACAAATCATGGGACGCCCAGCTGCTTACTCCATCTCATGGGAGACACTGAAACGAATGCTGATGGAGGAATTTTGCCCTCCCAACGAGATGCAGAAACTTGAAACCGAATTCTGGAACATACAAATGATCGGCGCTGACATTTCAGGTTACACGACTAGATTCCAGGAACTTGCACGCCTGGTGCCTCACATGGTAACCCCCGAGAGCAAACGCATTGAGCGTTACAACAGGGGTTTGGCACCACAAATCCGAGGCATGGTTATGTCCTCCAAACCCGCCACTTTTAGGAGCGCAGTGGATCTGGCTCACAGCTTAACCGACGACGCGGTCGAGATTGGAACCCTGAAAGCTATCACAGGGAAAACTGAACCTACCCGTACTGATGCGGGCGAATCTGGAACCCACAAACGTAAATGGAACAATGATGGTAACGACCGTCAGGGTCAACAAAACAGAAACCCGGGAAACACCCGAGCCTTTGCCGCAATCACCAACTCTGGACCCAAAACCTATCTTGGCAACAAACCAAAATGCGACAAGTGCGGGATGCATCATAATGGCAACTGTGCTTTCTGCCAAGACTGCAAAAACTGGGTTCATTTGGCCCAAAACTGTAAAACCAACCCTCCCCCTCGATCAAACGCGTGTTACGAGTGCGGTGAATCCGGACATTTTCGAAACCAATGTCCGAAACTGAACAACAACCACATCGCAACCATCCCACCGGCTCGTGGCCGCGCATACATCCTCCGTGCACCGGAAACTGTTGCGGACTATGGTAAACACGGTATGTCTTACCAACTCTTGCTACGATTTAACGTTTCTTTCATTCGAATGTCGATTCGAACACAACATTTGGTAAACTCTGAACACGAAACGAAACACACAACATATTGAACTATGCCGCGAGCATACTTAAACCGATTGAACTTCTATGGCAACAATTGAACGCCACGCAAACTATGGTTAACAACATGACTTATCGGAGAACATACGCCGCGGGCGATCCGACTTGATTTTTAAATCTCGGGACGAGATTTCTCTAACATGGGGAGAATGTAACAACTCGCAAATTTAAACACGATTAATTAAATTAAGCACTTGCATTATTAGGCAAATTCCCTACTTGAGTGAATTCACAACACAATTTAGAGGTAAGTCTAGCATAGCCCAACTAGATAATACGCGTAGTATTACTTATTTGTAATTAGATGTAATTACACACGAAACAAATTGAGCAAACGCGACAAAATATACGACTGTTGGTGAATAAATTTATTTAATAAAACAAAGTTATTAAATAACGTCATTTGCAATTTAATATTATGTCAATAATATTTACATATCATTTTATAACGCAAAATGTTAAAACGAATAATTTAAAAATAAAACAAAACTAAAAATTCTTAAAACTTAATTTATTAAACTTCATAAAAAGATCCAAATTAAAAATATAATGAAATATTGTAATTTAAAATATGTTAGTTAAAATAATGTAACATTTAACGATCGGGTAAACAAACACGGGACAAAAACACAGGAGATGAAAAGTGGGACAAAACCACCTTCCATCTCCATCTTTCCTCTCATTTTCATTTCAACCTCATCAAAAACACCTACAAACTCTCTCTTTACCAAATCCACACCAAAAATTCGGATTCGCAAATCAACCCACGAAATCTACATTTTCGGAATCACCATTACGCAAGAAACAACATTAACAAAAGCCGTATCATCATCTTCTTCCACAATCGGTCCCGATTCGCAATTGTAAGAAATTTCTAAAAACTTAGATTTACTCGTTTTTATGTATTATATGGGTGTAATATTGAACATACAACTTTGTTTTAACTATATAATGGAAGAAATCAAGGTTTTATGGCCGGAAAACGGGTTAAAATCGGGTTTTTGGTCGGAAAATCACGACAGCCGCTGCTACTGTCTGGGTGTTCATCTTTGCGACACAACTACTGTGTCGCATATTATGTCGCATAAACCATCCATGCGACACAACCATTGTGTCGCATGTTGTGTCGTATAAATCATATTATGTCGTATCTTATGTCGTACCTTGTGTCGCTATTGAATTAGCATCGATCGCCTATGCGACACAACCCTTGTGTCGCATAGCCCTTGTGTCGCACTCTTATGCGACACAATCATTGTGTCGCATAACCACATTAGTGTCGCATACTGTGTCGCAGAAAACAGAAACTTCACAAACTATTTTTACACTAAGTGTCGAGCTTAACCGATAACGAATACTTACATACAATGCTATATGTGAACTTTACAAACAGTACAAACACGCTATTTTAATGAAGTTATGATTTCAAACTATCACCAATGAGTCGTATATATTTTCACAAACAACGAAATACAAAGGTAAACGTTTAACAAACGATTTGGATGTGACTTGGTTGTACAAACACTAGCATGGATGATTAGTTAGACATCCACATACTTATTAAATCTCGTACGTTTAGGACGTTAGGAGATTTCAGACCGTACTTGGGCTTAGGTTTGCTAGCACTCGCACAACTACTTAAACTCAACAGGTGAGTTCACAGCCCCTACTTTTACTGATTTAACTGCTTTTGAACAGGGGTGGAAAACATAGTCAACTATTTTACTTATTGCCATAAACTGCTTTTACTTATATGATTGTTTATCATACTTGTTTACTCGAACTATTAGAGTACTTTGAACTATTTAATTGTTGAACAAACTGGTGTTTGCGAATTAACATTTACATATTGACACACTGAACTAATGGGATAAATTATCGACAAACCGTTTTAACTAGACCGGAGAACGACCGGTAAACTGTTTTGCAAACGACTGTAAACTATTTTGGTATCTTACCGGAGAACGACCGGTACATATTTGTAACTTGTCGGAGAACGACCGACACTAACTTGGTATCTTACCGGAGAACGACCGGTACATTTGGTAACTTGTCGGAGAACGACCGACACAAACATAACTTTTAAACTTGTTTGGTATACCGGAGAACGACCGGTACTTTTGTGTAAAACGCTGGAGAACGACCAGCCACGTATTTTAGTGCCAGAGAACGACTGGCCAAGGGACGGGAGAACGACCCGTGCGTCTTGGATGGGAGAACGACCCATGCGTTTGTTGGACGGGAGAACGACCCGTGCGTTACTAGACCGGAGAACGACCGGTAAACTGTTTTTGTTGAACGGGAGAACGACCCGTGCGTATTTGACCGGAGAACGACCGGTACTGTGTATTTGTAACTCGCTGGAGAACGACCAGCACGTGTTTTAACTTGAACTTTGGGCGAACAACCCACAAAACTGGTATTTGGATAACATTCTACAAAACTTATACTCGACTATTATGGCAATACTATTTGTGAACATATTTGGATAACAACTGTGATACAAACTTGATTCAACTTGTGTAAACTTAAAACCTGTGAATTCACTCAACCTAGTTGTTGACTTTTACTATGTTTTTCAGGGAATTAGCTGCGCATGTAAGAATCGCCAACACATGGAGAATTAGGCGACCCTTGAAGCTTAGGATGCCAACTTTTGGAAACATATGGATTTCTTTAGTATAACTGAAATGTTTTAGTCATATTTCAGAAATCTACTTTTGTAAACCTACTACTATTAACTAATACGATTCGATGAATCGTAAACTTTGTAATTAACTCTTTTGGCATCTTAATATATATTGTTCTGTTGTAATCATAAGCTCTGATACGTATGCATGCTTTATTATTGTGACACCCCAGTACTTAAACTAACTGCTTCCGCTAAACAAAATTTGGGGGTGTTACAATATATATATATATATATATATATATATATATATATATTGTAATATACGGTCCTGTATCAATTTGGTATCAAAGCCATGTGCTTTCTTTTTGAGGTGGTAGTAGTATAGATATATTTATCATCATATTATGTCAAATATGTGTTTAAGTTTTAACGTGTTAAAAGAAAAATTAATTAATGAGTTGGAAAAATATATGTCTACGTTGGTAAGCCCTGGCGATCAGTCGGTTGGATTAGCCGCAGTAAAAGTCGTAAGACGGCTGGACCACGACGATATGGGGGTGTTCCCGGAGATTATATATTTGTTCAACTGTATAAATTAAGTTTTCCGATAACAAGTTAAAATAATAACAAATATTTACAGAAATATGAATAAATTGTCTAAACTACTATTAAATCGAAAAGATGGTTCTACTTCTGATATTGAAGAAGAACAAGAACATACAAATTCAATTGAAGTTTCTATTTCAAATATTGAAAGTAATTTGTTAGATTGGAATATACCTAAGCAAGATGTTAGAACTATTTATAAAATAGGATCATTTGATTATTTTCAAGGATATTCTATAAAAAACAACTGAGAAAACTATACCTTTATTACAAAATCATCAAAATATACAATTATTTTCTAAAACTGCTATAAAAGAACATAAGAAAAATTATAAATTTTTACATATAGGATTAGTTCAAGTAGCTATTAGACCTATGACAAGATTAGGACTAGACGTCCCTACACTAGTTATATTAAGAGACGCTAGATTATTAAATTTTAAGAATTCTTTATTAGCTATGGCAGAATCTAATATATGTAATGGCCCAATATATTTTAATTGCTATCCTAAATTTACTATATCTTTACATGATCGTAATATATTAGACACTTTAATTCTAACTATTAAAACTAAGAATTTAGATGCTAAAGAAGGAACTGATCCAGTTGTAGTTATATATAGAATATATTATAAAACTATGACCACCACTATAGAACCACGTTCTAGGTTAATATCACCAAGAGATGAAACTTTAATATTTGAAGCAAATTCCCAACATTCTAAAGTAAATATACCTAAAAGATTAAAATGGAATGAAATCACTCAAAGTCAAACTTGGAGTATATAAGATATAAGTCTACCTAAACCTATAGAAAATAGTAGTCAATTATCTAATATTATAGAAAACACCGATGGAAGTATAAACATAACTTTTGAAAATAATAGAGTAGGATCATCAAATTCAACTTATATCCATGAATCCTCTAGCTCTATGTCGGAAGAAAATATATATTTAAGAAAAGCTCAATCTATGAGAATGAAAGGAGTAGATTTTAATCAATCTATACCTAAACCTTTATACGAAGAAGATAATAGAAGTGAAGATTTTACATATAAACCAACTAAATCTGAAGTAGACTATTATAAAGAGGAACACTTATGAGTGACTCAAAAATACAAGTTAATGGATGGTTATATATGAATTATAGTATAACTTTACGTCTTAAAGAATTATACGAAGAAAGAAAAAATTTATTAACACAATTAGAAGAAATTAAAAATATGATAAAACAAGATATATTAAGTGAAAGAAATAATATAAAATTTACTGAATTTTATAAAGAAAGTCTAAATTGGTATCATAATTATATAAGAACAAAATTAGAAATAAATCTTGATACAATTTTAGAAGTAAGAGCAAGATTAGTTATTTGTTAAAATGCCAAAGATTAAAACAACTATAACTAAACAAGATTTAGATTATTTAGAAAACGAAATAAATAATGACTATAATATAGAAAAGTTAACATGGTATAATTCTAAGTTCAGTAAAAGCCAAAGAAATATAAATCAATTAACATGGCATTTATATTTATTTGAAAACAATGAGGTCATGCCATTCTTTTCATGGTTACATATGTATTGTGTGAAAGAAAAAATAGACTTTCCTTTTTTAGAAAAAACCGAAACAATAACCAATATAAATAAAATATATATTAACCTTAAGACCCAGTAAGAAAATATAAGAATTCATCCACCTTATGAAGATATAATAATAAAACAAAACGATAAACAATACATAGGTGTCCCTTTAGTAGAAGTAAAAAAGGATCAATATTTTAGTAAAACTCTAAAACAAATAGCATATCAAAATAATTATACAAATGGAGTATTAAATACAATAGGACAACAATTAGATCGTATAGAAAATAATAATAATAATAAACCCAGTACTTCTAAATCTAGTAATAAACAAATTATAGAAGAAAGTCCGTTATTTATACCATATCAAATAGATACTCCTATAAATCTAGGAAAACAAAATGTTATATTAAAAGATATTGAGAACAAATTATCTCAATTAAGTATATCAAATAATAAAATCAATGTAATAAACGAAGAAGAATTTTCAGAAGATGATATTCCTAATATAGAAAATCAATTTGATAATAATGAAGTAAGTAAAATTAAACATAATCCTTATACTTCAAATAAAACTTATACTCCAAGGCTAGAAACTAGAAATTATTATTATAGACCTACACCTCCAGATTTACAATACGAAGAACGACATACTATAGTACAAGCAAAATACGATGGAACTTCTATATATGAATGGAATATAGATGGTCAAACAGAATACCAAATTTTAAATTTATTACAAGAAATGACCATGGCAGCTACTGCTTATAAAGCACACACTAATACTGAATTACAAGTAACACAAATGATTGTATCAGGATTCACTGGAATTTTAAAAGGCTGGTGGGATAGTTATGTAGCTCAAGAAGAGAAAAACATTATATTTAATGCAAAAAAGACTATAATTAAAACTGAAAATGGTCAAATTAATCAAACAGAAATAGATGATATGATGAATATTTTAATATATGCTATATTAAAAAATTATGTAGGAAACCCAGCTGCCTATCAGGAAAGAAATTCATCTATATTACTAAATTTAACATGTAGAAAATTACAAGATTTTAGATGGTATAAAGATGTATTTTTAGCTAAAGTAATGACTAGGGCAAATTGTAAAGAAGCATATTGAAAAGAAAGATTTATAGCAGGATTACCTAAATTATTTGCTGAAAGGGTTAGAAATAAACTAAGTCAAGATTATAATAATAATATACATTATAAAGAATTAACATATGGAGAAATCATAAATTATGTAAATCAAGAAGGATTAGCTATATGTTCAGATTTAAAATTAAAAGCTAAAATTAAGAAAGAAGGTGTTAATTCTAGACAAGAATTAGGAGATTTTTGTCAACAATATGGATATGAATCTTTAAAATTACCTCCATCTAGTTCTAGAAAAATTAAATACAAACATAAAAGTAAATATAAAAAATATTATAAAAAAGAACAAGGATATGAAAAAGGAAATGATTATAAGAAGAATAAGTTTAGAAGAAAAAGAAAAACTCCATATAGAAACTATAATCAAAATAAACAAAAGGATATTATAATATGATATAAATGTGGTAGAAATGACCATATGGCAAAAGATTGTTATGTTAAAAAGAAAATAAATGAATTAGATATATAGATGAACTTAAAAGACAAATTAGTAAGTTAATTATTAAAGACAGTTCGAGCGAATCTAGTATATCAGATTATAGTGAAAACGATATAAACATTTTAGAAGAAAATACTTCTAGTGGCGAATCTGAAGCATGTGAGTGTATAGGAAATTGTAATTGTGACTATAAATCAATCAATGTTATAACTAAAGATAGTGAAGTAGAACAATTAATAGATTTAATAAATAAAATAGAAGATAAAGATATAAAAAAGTTATATTTTCATAAATTAGAAGAAAAACTAAATAGTAAAGACAAAGAAGTCTTAGAACATAACCATGAGTATAATTTTAACGAGATATGTAAAAGATTTAATAAAAATATAAAACCTATAACAATTCCAGAATTACAAGAAGAACTTAATAATGTAAAATTAGAAATAAAAGTTCTAAAACAAAAAGTTGAAAATATAGAAAATAAAGAAGAACCCTTAAAAGATGAAAAGACAGAAGAAGAACCTATACCTATAATAAATATAATAAGAAAAGTAAATTATCAAAGGTGGTATACAAAATTAACCATAGTTATCAATAAGAATTATAAATTAACATTAATAGCTTTATTAGATTCAGGAGCTGATTTAAATTGTATTCAAGAAGGATTAATACCAACCCAATATTATGAAAAGTCTACTGAAAAGTTATCTTCAGCAAGTGGATCTAGATTAAAAATAAATTATAAATTATCTAATGTTCATATATGTAAAGAAAATTATTGCTATAATACTCAACTAATTTTAGTAAAGAATTTAACCTCTCAGCTCATATTAGGACAACCATTTATATTACAATTATACCCTTTCACTGCGGATGAAAATGGATTAACTACTAAAGTTTTAAATAAAGAAATATTCTTTGAATTTATCCATCCGATTGTAACTAAAGAACTAAATATATTAGAAAACAAGAAAAAACAAGTAAAATATTTAGTAAATGAAATAAATGATAAAAGAATATATAATCAATTAAAAGACAAAACTATACAAACAAAAATAAAAATATTAGAAGAAAAATTTAAAAATAATGTATGTGCATCTATACCAAATGCATTTTGGAAAAGAAAACAACATATAGTAGAACTACCCTATATTAAAGATTTTAATGAGAAAATTATTCCTACAAAATCAAAATCTATACATATGTATATAGAATTAGAACAACATTGTAAAAAGGAAATACAAGATTTATTAGATAAAAAACTTATACGTCCATCAAAATCCCCTTGGTCATGTTCAGCCTTCTATGTAATGAATAATGCTGAAATAGAAAGAGGAGCACCAAGATTAGTAATAAATTATAAGCCTTTAAATAAAGTTTTAGAATGGATTAGATATCCTATACCTAATAAAAGAGATTTATTAAAAAAGTTATATGATTCAAAAATATTTTCTAAATTTGATATGAAATCTGGATTTTGGCAGATTCAGATAAAAGAAGAAGATAAATATAAGACAGGTTTTAATGTTCCATTCAGACATTATGAATGGAATGTAATGTCCTTTGGTTTAAAAAATGCCCCTTCAGAATTTCAAAATATAATGAATGATATAATTTTACCCTTAGGAAATTTTGTAATAGTATATATTGATGATGTTTTAATATTTTCAAAGAATATAGATCAACATTTTAAACATTTGAATGCATTTTATGATACTATATATAAAAATGGATTAGCAGTTTCTCCAACCAAAATATCTTTATTCCAAACAGAAATAAGATTTTTAGGACATAATATAATTCAAGGAACCATTAAACCTATTGATAGGAGTTTAGAATTTCCAAATAAATTTCCTGATGAAATAAAAGATAAGACTCAATTACAAAGATTTTTAGGATGTTTAAACTATATTCATGATTTCTTTAAAGATTTAGGAATTATTTGTAAGCCTTTATATGATAGGTTAAAGAAAAATCCTAAACCCTGGACAGAAGAACATACTAATATAGTTAGACATATAAAATAAAAAATTAAAGTTTTACCTTGTTTAAATATACCTCATCCAGATGCTAGTCTTATAGTTGAAACTGATGCAAGTGATTTAGGATATGGGGGTATATTAATGCAAAAATTATCTAATAATGAAAAGGAACAACTAGTTAGATTTTATTCAGGATCATGGAATGAAACCCAGAAAAACTATTCTACTATTAAAAAAGAAATTTTAAGTATTGTTTTAAATATAAAAAAATTTGAAGATGATTTATATATGAAAACTTTTATATTAAGAATAGATTGTTTATCTGCAAAATATATTTTGGAAAAAGATATTAAAAATTTGATTTCTAAATAGATTTTTGCTAGATGGCAAGCTATATTAAGTAATTTTGATTTTACTATTGAATTTATCAAAGGAGAGAATAATTCTCTACCAGACTTTTTATCACGAGAATTTTTGCAGGGAAAATGAGCAGTTCAAGCAAGAAAGTCACTTTAACCAAACAATCTATAACTCAACCATCATCCTCATCATCTAGTCAAAGAGAATTTCCAAGTTTACCTATACACCCAAACAGATTTGGTCCTATAGCACCAAGAGCTAGACCCCCTTATTCTGCTCTGGTACAAAATATCCCTGTTTCTAATCCATCTATAAGCCAAGTTTCTCCCAGATCACCAGCTCCTATATTACCAAGAAGTCCCTTTTTAACCCAAACAAGTCCCTCCAGTTCTAGCCAATCCAGTACTCCAGAATACCATATAAATCCAAACAGACAAATTATAAAAATCCTTGAACCTTTAGAAGAAGAAAAATTAAAACAAATTTTTTTGACTTTAACCGATTATTTATATCCCCATGGATGTCATTTTTATGTTGATAATTATAAGACCAGAGAATATTATGAAGCAATTCTAGTTTCAAGTGGGTCTGCCAATATTGATCATACTATAACCAAGAAAAACTCTGACTATATCGATTGTAGTAAAGCAAAAATTTTAAAAGTCATTACTCCAGAAGAATGGTCTATAAAACCATATGATTACAAAACTCTTTCCAATTACCCCTCTTACCCAGTGTATAATTACTATGATTATCAAGATGCTTGGCTATATGCCTTTTTAGTAAGAAGTTTCAGTCACACCTGGTTTTTCTATTTTTCTGACAAGTTCAATGGAATTTATCCAAGATGGTTTATCAAATGGTTTAGATATTTTGGAAATATTCCAGCCACATTTCCAAAAAGAATTTTAGAAGGATATAATAAATACAAAGATTATTTTATGCAAGATCATATATGCCCAGCCGAGTATACCTTACAATTCACTGCTATATTCAAGTTACCATGGATTTTACTATTCACCTATAAAAAGCAAGAGGCACAAGACACATCTCCACCCTTATTCTATAGACAATTTAGTGCAAAGTGGTGGAAAAGAATTGATGAGAAACAAGCTGACATTAATGCGGTCAATGATTATTATAAAAAATGTAATAATGAAAGCAGTTCTACTCCAGTCCCAGCAGTTCAAGATGAAGATTTTATCAGAAGATTACAATCATGTTCGTCTAAAGAAGAAATGCAAAGAATTATAAATGAAATCAAAGGATCTCCCAATTTAAGCAAAGATTTATTTCAAGACTCCCAAGATCCTTATGAAGACATTGTATTAAATTATAAATTTATATTAATGAAAGAAATGTGATTCATGTAAACCAGAAAGAAAAATGTCTATATTAATGAAAGGATCATAATTCACTATAGACCAGAAAGCAAAGTTAGTAAATGACAATTATTATTTGTCAATTAGATTTCAAACGAAGAATTCAAGAAAGAAGAAAACGACAAAAAATTTATTGAAGAAAGCATCAAAAGTGCTATTGAAGATGTTCGATGAAAAATCCAAGATAAGTTCAAAATAAGTGATCGACAAAGAACAATTATTGAAGACTGTTATTCAAGACTCGTAGCTGACAAAGGACAATTATTGAAGACTATTACTGAAGATTAT